>JAOUQZ010051762.1:0-23118 GCA_028564935.1 Neosilurus hyrtlii
ATATATATATATATATAAAGAAATAGAAATCCGCTTGGACAGCGCAATCAGGAGTTCTGAGACTAAGAGACAGAGCAGAAAGTCTCCCGTATCTTCTTAGCAGAAAGTGCAAAGCCAAGGTTATAAAAACAAGCCTAGAACTAGTGCTAGCTATTGTATATATATATATATATATATATATAATATTTAAAAAAATATGTTTAGTCACATCAAAGTCTTCAGTTTACTGAAACGATATATAAAATCTCTAATCTCTGTAAAATGTTTTTAATTTATGCAAAATAAAATAAAGGCAGCTGTAAATAAATAAACATAGGCAGCTGTGGCCTAATAGTTAGAGATATGGCTATGGGACCAAAAGGTCACTGGTTCGAACCAGCAGGACAAATTTTTGGCGACAGGGGAAGTGAGCTGCACCTTCCTTTTCTCCACATTCATGGCTGAAGTGCAATAACCCATAGCCAACTACTCCCTGGGTGCCAAACAGGAGTGTGTACTTGCTGTTTACATGCGCGTGCTCCCTTTGGATGAAATAAATGCAGATGTCAAAGTTTCCGTTGTGAAATTAATACAGTATAAAATAAGTAAAACGAAATGAATCATGAATAAAAAAGTGGAAAACAAATACAACTGATTTGAATTAAATAAAGTAATAGGCAATTATTGAACGAGGTATGGTATAATATGAAGAATTATTCAGAAAGAGGGGTTTCAGATGCAGATGGAGCAAAATATGGAATGAATGTAATTGGTAAGAATCTATTTTTATTTTTTAAGTGTTAGTTTTTTCCCCCACCAAATGTGAATATATTGGTTTGGTGTGAGGAGCATGCCTCTAGTCTTGAGAGCAGTCATTTTCTTACTATTCATTTTCTTGCTAGCCATTTTCTGTTTCATGTTTCCTGTTGTTTTTTCGGGGGTGGGGGTAATTGTGAATGAATAGTAAAAAGCATTAACTGAAAATGCATAGTAATTTTGACAAAGTTACTAACACTGGTAAAATCATGAGCATTAGCTGTTTTGCATAAAAAAGTTATATCTGTACTTGTAGGGTGGTTGGGAGTATACCATGTGGCTTTATTGATGTTATTACTTGGGGACTTGAGAAAATGATGAGGTGTCATTTTGTCACACTTCGTTGCACACGTGTAGGTCACTTTGCAAAAGTGGACCAAATGCAGTTTGAGCAAAACACTGCACATGTGTAGCTGCACAATTTGAGGAGTGGTTTCGAAAGCCACTATAAAGGCTCAGAAGTGTCCATTATTGTTAGTCTAGTGCATGTCATTAAGCCACCTCTATCACGTGAACAACGTCCTCGGACAATGGGTATGGTGGAGGCCAGGTTGAGGCGTATGGGCTGTACAGAAACCACCATCAGAAATCTGATTGACCGCCACAACATGACAGGCTCAGTTGACAACAGGCCACGTCCAGGGCGAGAGAGAGAGAGAGAAAGAGAGACGACTCCTGAACAGGATCACTATATATGGTTGCAGCACTTGTGGGACTGACTTTGCCGCGATGTATCCTCGCAAATCACCACCTGTATCACCGTAAAAGGAGACTATACCGGATACTGACTGTTGTGACTTTTATTTTTGCAGGTGCCAATTTGTTTTGTTGTTTTTGATGTGCATAAATTATTATTGACACTTTGTTGTTTTTTGACGCCAACATGTGAAACAAATTATCCATATTCCAAAAATCCTGTTTTGTTTACTTAAAACTTGGCTTTAACATGTCGTAAATATGACCTATTTCTCCTGTCCGTCAGGGTTGCGTGGGAAGGTGGAGTAGTGAAAAACAGTGTAGATGCTACTCGGCCTGGCTAGCAACCTATCATTCAGACAAACAGAAATTAATCATCTCCGCACAGTTGTATACATTATAACTAACGAAAGATATTACTGTAAAGTATGTGAATTGAGACTCAACTAAATAAACGGAATAGTATTATTTGAAGCAATAGACATTTTTCTGTCATGCTATCGCACATCTTTTCTTCAGACTTGATAAAAAGACAAGTGGGGTGAAAACGCTCTTAAATGTCTATATAATAATTGTACTGTAATTTTTGGGTTATGTTAAAGTTTTTTTTCTTTTTTTTTTTTATCTGACTTGTATACAGATCCAATGGGGATATGAATGAGAATGGCATTACTTCTGCAGATGGGGGTAGTCAGTCCAGCCCCCATCCTTCTCCTTCCTCTTATTCCAATCAACACAACCAGCCCAGCATGAAATATGATTACCTGTGGTCCCCAAACAATTACAATCCTGCCGTAGGCTCTGGCTGTGGTACTGGCCATGGAATAGCTCAAAAACAGCAACAATTCCATCATACCTTTCAGGGACCCTGCCCAGTCAATAGGACCGTAGGAAGTTCTCAGCAACCCCCAGTGATGAGCCGGCAGGACAGTGAGTTGGGATCTCCTGGCAAACAGCAAATGGAATCATCTGTAATGATGCAGAACTCACATGGCATGTATGGTGCTTACCCAAGTCAGGTGCACACTGGCATCTCACCAGTGCAGCAGCAGCCTGCACCGGTGCAGCTTCAGTCTCCAACAGAGCTTCATCACCAGCAACTACCCCCACCTCATAGCCTGCAGCCGCAACAGCATCATTTTAGCATCGTACCAAATGGAATACCCTTCTATCAGTCTCAGCAGGCAGTTCTGTCTACTAAACAATCTGAACCCCTGACTCCACTTATCACTACTGCAAAGATGCTTACCCCTCTACAAGGAAGTCTTCAGCACCCCCACATGAACAGAGGCAGTATTGACAGTTCCACGCCAGTGCTGGAATCAACAATATCATCAATGGCAGAACATGCTAATGGTTTGCCTAAGAGAAAGCAGAGTCAAGGGAGAGGCACTATGACCAATTCCTTTGGAAGTCAAGGTGAATATTATTTATGAAGCATAAGCTCCTAAAATATTTTTTGGTCATAATGAATCTGAAGATGTGTTTTTTTTTTTTCCACATCTGTACATGCTGTCTTACATTAACTAATTACTAACTTGTTTGTAGCATAAATGTGTATTATGTGCATCTTGTGCAATACAAGGCTCTCCATTTGAGATGCCTGCATATTAAAAATTGATTAAAAAGATTGGATAATAAAGTTTCAGTGTAAGCAAGCAGCTTAATCATTTAACACTTTAAAATGGAAGAATAAACCACAAAAATCTCGTTTTAGTTTGTTTTGTTGTATTTCCTACAACTCTGAAAGACAGTTTGAGACATTGAAAGTCTATGAAATCATAAGAAGGTCCTTTTTGTGTGCTGTTTTTGCTGCTGTTCTCATGTAATATATAAAACAATTATGCACCTCAGCCTTGGAGGCTTTTGCTGAAAACGCACACACACACAGCCCCCCCCAACCAAAATTACAGGTTAATACAGTGTGTAAGAAATACATCAATACAATTATGATCAGTGAGACTTGTGTGTGAATTAAGGACTCCCATTATTAGAAGTATTATTTTATTCTTGAAAACTATTCTTGAAAACAAGACTTTTTTGTGTTAAACATTTAAGGTGAGCAGTTTTGCAAAAAAAAAATTGTGCTAAGGTGAGCAGTGTTTATCAAAAACATTATAATTTACACTTCTGACAGGTTAAGGCTTAGTTATATTATATATGCTGCTTGGGAATAGTGTGTTCTGATTGTTCCACACTTCTGAGATTAAGAGTCAGTATTCTGAGTGGATAATGCTCATGTCAGAACAACAGACATGTGGAGCAGGTATCACACATTAAAATGGAAAAAATAAACCATAAAAAGCAAATTTTAGTTTTTATTGTGTTTTTGCATAGATTTTAAAAGACTTAAAAAGATGTTACTGGTTCTTCTGTACCTGCTTGTTTAAGTTTGCTTTTCCTTATGCTCCCATGTAGTAACTAAAATAATTATGTGGATGTTGCTGAATTGAAAAGTCCCTATTATTGATAATAAATAAACAATTTTTTTGTATACATACCCACTGTATATCTCTCTCTAAACACTGAGCACTGAAAACAAAACAGTGAGTTTTACTATTTGTAATTATGTTTGAGGAATATGAACACTTTTGCTCTGTTTCATAAACTACTGATTACATTTACACGAGATTCCACATAAAATACAGTATTCTTACTGAGGGCATTTAATTTGCAGAAAATGATAACTGGTCATTTTCAGTTTTTTCAGTTCAAAAATCAATATTTGATGGAATAAAACCGACATTTTTCATTACAGCTTTTATATGTCTTGGCATGCTCTCCACCAGTCTCTCATGTTGCTCTTGGTTGACTTTATACCACTCCTGGTGATGGTTCAAAGGCTTGTGACAGAGTGTCCATCTTCCTCTTTATGACATTGCAATAACCCACCACTGACCAGAATAATCACAGTGAATAAAATAAATAATTATAAATAAATTAAGTCAAAGACACTTTGGGCAGTGGCCTTTTTATTAAAAGGTCTAGATTTTGTGGCAGAATCATTCTTATCAAGGACAGAAAATGGCTTGTAAATTGGTCTCTATATAATCTTTGTGGCCCTCAAAGATGTGTTCTTTCCTATGTGCACAAGCTGTAATTTATTCTACTCACAATAAATATGCCATTGTACCAGTTTTGAAGGGATTGTTGTATGATTCCCCTGTAAATATTGATATCAGTTACTAAATAAACCATGGTTTCCAATCAACTTGATTAATACATCCTGAAGTGAAATTTATTTATTTGCATGATGCTTTGTAACTTAATTAAAATAATTATTTTAAAAAATTTAATATGGGAATTAATGGGAATAAATTGGAAATTTGCAAAATGTAGGTCAGCTCATAACAGGGAACTTGCATGTAGTTGAGAAACATATTGCAGCATAGTCTTGGCTAAAACAACCAGATTTAATATAAATTTAGTTGAGTTTCTACCCTGCAATGAGTAATAAACGTTAATAAACTAAAAAATTGCAATTGGAAATATTTAAAAAGTTCACAGGATTTTACCATTGCTGGGTACCAGAAGTTGTAACAAATTTTGATATTTTGCGCATGATTAAATTTTTTTTAAATCAACAGTATAGTAACACAAATACTTTAAGTTACTTTGTCTTTCTTGGCAATTCAAACCAATCTGGCAATTTTCCTCTGATCCCTCATCAACAAGTTGCTTTGTCCCTCATATTTTTTTTTTTACTATTTGTGTATACAGTAGAAACTTGTATTTGAAAAACCCAGGAGATGAGCAGAAATACTCAGTCCAGCCTTTTTAGTACCAGCAGCCTTGCCATGGTTAAGTTCACATTAAGGTCACATTCTGATGTATTATATGAACTAAAGCTCTTGACCTGTATCTGATTTGGGTTCTTTTAATGTTTCCCCTGCTGCATGATTGTCTGCCTGAAGAACTGCATAAATAAGCAATTGTACTTGTGTTCCTAACAAAGTGGTGGTGTGTGTACATTTACAATAAATTCAACATGAATATACACTAAGATCATAGTGTTAAATGGAATAAGTTTGTGCAAGCTATTGTTTGTAAACATTTGGATTGGATTAAAAAAAAGCTTTCTACATGCAATAATGTTCCATGGCACCAATATGCATACAGTGCAAGTGTGCAGTGAAAGGACCGTGCTTGGTGTTGGTAGGGGACTTGGTCAGAGAGCTGTAGCAGTCATATAATGAAATGTAGGTTGTTAGAAAAAAAAGAAATGAAATATTGTACACATCACTGATTTTCTGTGATTTGTGCAAGCACTGTCAAGAGATCATTCATTCCCTAGCATGGTTGTACAAGCGTTTGGAAAAATTCTGTCAAGATTATTGCAGTTTGTGTTTTGTTTTGGCAGCCTATCCATATTCTATTAATCAATTATCTATTAATCATAGTTAAAGTTGGTTTTAAGCTGTGTGTTGATGTGGGGTTTCTTTCTTTTCTTTTTTTTTTTTTGCTTTGTGTAATAAACTAATTTCTCTTTTCTTGTTGGTTCTAGACTGTAGAAACGAATCCTACCAAGATATGGCTCAAGATTACAGTAGTGCTAAGAAGGCAGCTGACATCCATCAGCTGTCCACGAGTAGCAGGTTATCTGTGAAGAACTCAGGAACTTACCAAATCCCTAATAATGACCATAATTTGCAACCCCAGCAGTCAACCATGGATATGGAACCTGCAAAATGTTGTCATAATATTAAAACCACTTCCAAGGAGTTGAGTTCAATTCCTGCCCCTGTCGCTCCACCATCAATGGCAACAGCATTTCCTCAAAGTATGTCTGAACTCACCTTGATGTCTCTTCAACCACTGTCAGTAAATGCTTCGGTTTTACCAAAGCCTGGAATAAGCACCACCACTCCTTCAGTAAAACTCCAAACACTAGGACCTCCTGTGGTCTCTTTGTCTCCATCCTCTGTTACAGTGCCTGTAGCACTATCAGCTAGTTCTGAAATGAGTCAAAGCAACAAAGAATCTCTAGCTGTATCTACATCATCTGTTTCTATATCTCAAAGGCAGTCTCAGCCATCACCTTACAAGGCTTCTCTAGTTCAACATATAGCCCTTTCACCTGTAGTAAAGAACCAAGGTTTTAGGGGTCCTCAGGTTACTCAGTCACCTGTATCTCAAAGTGTACATATTACTGTACTCCCTAGGCCTTCCTTCTCATTAGCACCTTCACAAAGGGCTTTGGGATTTGCTACTAAATTGCCAAGCCCTCAAACAAATTTTTTGAGTGATGCAGCTGTAAATAGTTCTATTATTTCTACGTTCCCGACATCTATTTCTGTTCCATCTACTTTTCCTTTTACTGCTTCTATTTGTTCTCAAAAGTTTTTATCTGCGCAGCAGTTCTCTGAGCTTCCTCTTGATGTAACTAATACAGATGTTGTATTACCTTCTTGTCAGGGAGCAGGTCATGTGGATTTTCATGAATCAGAGCAACCGAACTCAGACATGTCATGTTCTAAAATGAAAACCCACAGTGTATTTGAAGTTAGGACTCACCATAAAGATGTGACAAATACAGTGTGTAAGCAGGTAGGCCAAACAGATCCCTCTGATGAAACTCTTGGTAAAATCCCAAAGTCATCTTTGAGTATCCCCAGTATAAAAGAACCAGAGAAGCCTTTTTTACCTGGAGTTAAAAAGGATATATGCACCAGCAAGGACCAAGCCATTTCTGGGAAAGGCCATGATAACGCCATAAAAGAAATACGGGATACTAAGACTACAAATTTATTATTTTTGCCTGCTATGACTTGTATTAATAGATCTGAAGAAATAGATTGCCATGGACACACCCAAGATGAAGGTTCCTTCGTGTTTGCAGATGGGTCTACCAACAAAGACCCAGGAGATATCTTGCCAGAAAATGAACAGACAGTTGATACCTCTTGTGAAAAAGAAGGAATGGGTGCATCCACTGAGAACTCCAATGACATTCTGCTGCATAAGGATAATTCTCTGAATCCTAATTCTTTAGATGACACCCCACACCCCACGATTGATGCCTCACAACATTTTTCATCTTTACATGATGTCTCTGCTAAGTTTCTTAAAGGTAAGGCTTTACAAGCTCCTTAAAAATGTGGAATAATTTTCTATTATTATTTATCATTCTATCTGTTCCAAAATAAATCAGATTAGTCATGGAATCAGAATGTAACTGGTGGATATAAATATAGCCCCAGAGAATATAATTCTTATTTTGATCTCACTTTAGTAAATTGTACATTGCTGCAAAAATTGTGGCCTTAGTATTATAAGGTTCTCTTTGACTCACCATTAGAAAATATTGAGTCTTTTTTTTCCTTTCTTTTTTCCATGTTAAACTCTTGGTGAAATATTTTAAGGGGAAAACATAGAACTGCTATTTTTTTATTTTTAATTTTTTAAACAATTATACATTCATTTCCAATAAAAACACAACACTCAGAATAAATTATATGTTTAATATTTGGTCTTGAAATAGTAATAATCAATTTCATCCATCATTTGAACAGCAATCGAAAATCTTTGTGTCAAAATATTGCAACTTTAAATAAAACTGAGGCATCCCATCTTTTCAAAGTCACAACAAAATGTCCATCCCCAAAACAAAGTTCAGTATGGAATATGACCTCCATTTGAGTTGATGCAGGCCATTATTTGTCTGAGCATGGATGTCATGAGCCTCCATATGTTGTCATGTGGGATGTTTCTCCACTCTTCCACGATCAGTCCCTGCCTGTTCTGTGGTGCTGGTACTCGGCCTGATACTCGGCGTCCAAGCTGACCCCCTCAAGTGTTTGATGGGTGACAAATCAGGCGAATGCATAGGCCAGTGAAGGACATTAAAGGCCTGCTAAAGCTATCATGTGACAGTCGATGCATGGTAAAGATTCCACTGCAAAATGCTATGCATTTTTGTAGAGTTTTATGTAGGCAAGATGAACTCTAACTCAAGCTCAGTGAAGTGTGACGGTGAGTGCTGCTACTGGACAATGAGTCATTGAGGTGTTTAGGTCGTTGAAATACTAGTACTCATGCTCAGATAGGATGGTCCCAAAAATAATACAAATAAAATTGTGTTGCGTTTTCACTGGCAGTAAGTGTATGTTTAAAATATGTTTACTGCTATTATACAAAGATTTTTATTTTATTATATTTTTGTAAATTACTCAGTGAGCTGAAAGAACTGCTTTTATTTTTTAAATAATTTTGTTTAAAATATGTGTACTGCTTTGATGCTGTTTTACAAAGACATTTTTTATATTTATGTAAACTCCTCAGGGGGCTGATAGAACCGCTTTTATTTTTTAAAATATTAAAAATGTAATATTAAAGATGTAATTTCCTGGATGGCATAACGTAATTCTGTCAAAATTAAATTGTTAAAATGAAAGATCTCACACTGGCAGCGTATGTGTGCGTATTTATCAAGCGTTAACCACCTGAGCTGGAAAATGAAGCTAACCCGGAAGTCTCTTAAAGTGCAATACCACCAGGATCCACTATGGGCTAGCTTGAAAAGACTTCCAGTTCCATAGACTTCCATCCAAAAATTATCAATTTCATTTTAGGTTAAGTTAATTAACTAAATTCTGTTCTTCTTATCCATTTTGTACTGTTTTGAAATGAAAACAATTAAAGTGTATTATACACAAAGTATGAACATTTAATTATTAGATTCACAAGTAGCCTGTCCACCCTGCTGATCAGGCTACCTGAAATTATATATAAATATATTTAATTTCAGGTAGCCTGATAAGCACAGTAGTTTTGTATTTTGGTAGCCTGATGAGAAAAGTTAATCGATAGCCAAGGGACATCTGGCTATAGAATTTGTGAGCCCTGCACAGATGAGGAGTTTGTAGATACATTTTCCATAAATCTTCCTTGAACAGTTTTTGCAGTATTTCATGGGCATTGTCTTGCTGAAGGAGACCACTGCCATTGGGGAACACCATTACCATAAATGTGTGTAATTGGTCTTTGACAATATTTATGTATATAGTACAGGTATCAATTCTAGAGCTCAAGTTTTCCAGCAGAACAGTGTTCAGAACATCACACTGCTTCTGGTGGCTTTCCTACTTCCCACAGTCCATCCTGTTTCATCTTTTCCCCACAAAATATATGCATGTGCACTCAGCTACCCCCATAATGTAAAAGAAAATGTGATTAATCAAACCAGTCCAGCTTCTTCCATTGGTTAATGGTCCAATTTTGATGCTCATATCTCCATTGCCGACACTTTTAGTGGTGGACACGGGATGAACATATAGGCCCTGACTGATCTGTGGATACACAGCCCTCTGCAATGCACTGTGTTCTGACACATTTCTGTTTTAAACAACATTTGTGCTCTTCTGTGGCATCAGACTGCAAAGGCTAGCCTTTACTTCGTTTACCTGTCAGTGACTCCACAGGCCTGTGAATCTGTTAATGTTACTGATGATGTGCTTCCATGTACCACAACATCAGTAACCACTCAGGCTCAGAGGAAAGGCACAGCCAGTATATCTGTGAGGGGTATTGGGTGTAGGGACTGCCAGAAATGCAAGCGTTGCTTAGCACAATTGTCCTTATGGGGTCCCAGCTCTATTTGGTGGATGGTCGTTGAATCAACTGAGTTCAAGTGCCCTTTAAACAAGTCTTGTTCTTGTCAGCGTGTCCACCCACCCTTCTCATCATGGTGAACCATAATGATGGGGGCACTGGTTGAGTTGCCAGTGATTCGACCATGTGACAGGTGGTACATTTACATTTACAGCATTTGGCAGATTCTCTTATCCAGATCGATTTACAATTATCAGTTTTATACAGCACTTGAGGGTTATGGCTTAAGGGTTATAGGTTAAGGCTCAAGGCCCCAACAGTGGTGAAAGTTTGGATTAAACTGCTGATCTACTGGGCTACATGGTAGCAGTAGCAAGTCTCCCGACCGGACCTGACCTGGGGACTTCACCGCGGCTGAGAGATTGACAAGCTGAACTACATTAAACTCAAGACAATGCGCGTGAGGTCAGCCGACAGATTATTTGCCTAGCATTGTTATTTATGAAAGACACTTGCCTTCTCCTTACTCTGTGGCCAAGCTAGGGGATATAGTGTTAAGTTAATAAGTGAGATAATAAGTGTTATTCACTTTACCATTGAGTGGTTTTAAGGTTATGTTTAATTGGTATATATGTGTAATGTGTCATTTAAACCCTTATTCCTTGCACTGCCTTATTTGTTTTGTTGGCAGTGGTGTATTATTCTGGGTTTTATTTATACTTTCCTTTCAAATTCATAGGCAGCGGCAATGTGAACAACATGGTCGAAAACTATATAGAAAATAGATCTTCAGTCTCTTTTTTTTCCAAATATATGCTTATTGAAATTTTTCTGCAAGGCAGGTGTGACAAGAACAACTAAATAAATGAATACAAATAAATAAGTGTAATGACAAAAAAGAAAAAAACATGACAAAAGTTCAGAAAGTCCAAGGAGAGACTGCACAATACATACTGAAGTTTGATAATCTGTCAAAATATGTCTCTACATGCTTTTTCCAAGGCAGATCTATCAGCCCTGGCCTGTTCCCAGGTCTGGAAGAATAAAAGTGTTTATCCTTCAAAGCTGTAGAGAAAGTTTAAGGGGGTACAAGATCCGAATCCATTAAATAAAAACTTTCCAAATTCCAAAGAATTTTTGGAGTGTGAAAAATAGTTAGGGCCATTCCAGCCTGTCAGATGCCTTCTTCTCATCAAGAAAAATGACCAGTGCTTCTGCACTGTACAGGGAAAAATGCTGAATAATGTTAAGTAGGCGTCTCACATTGTGTGACGAATACCTTCCACGAGCTAGTATCTTGGAAAAAAGCTTCAGATCCAAATTTAAAACAGATATAGGCTTATATGAAGATAATTCTTTAGATGATTTTCCCTTTTTTAGTACCAGAGAAGTATTAGCCTCCATAAGAAAAATGAAAATTGATTAGGATGGTGTTTTTTAAAGGTGTTAGCAATTACTTTATCATGGTTATGTACACCAGTTGAATACCTGATGTATGAGATATTCTGGGTCAGGGCCCTATTTCAAAGAAGATTGGCCAGATATCAATTATGTTTATTTGCAAACTCAAACATCCTTTGCCTCATGAAATACATGGGTTTTCCAGCCTTCCAGTTTTCCAGTTAATAAGGTCTCTAAAGACACCTTGACCACTTCTATATCATTTCTAAATTCTTCTGATGGACATAAGTTGTATTTAGTCTGAAGTTTGTGCGATTTAAGCGTGAATCTCTTTTGCTCGGTCCTAGTGTTTTTTAAGCCTCGCAGTGTAAAATATTACCAGACCTCAAATATAGGCTTTCATAGTATCCTATAGCAGACCAGAAGAAACATCAGGAGTCTTATTTTCTTTTATTTAAAAAAAAAAAATCCAATTTGTGCTTATAGAACATTGTCAAATTGTGGTCATGTTTCAAAAATGCGCTATATCCCCAAGGCAGTCTCTGTCATCCAAGATTCACATTATTTAAGGTAAAATAAATGGGTGTGTGATCTGATATAATAATAATTAGCTGGATAAGGGCTGATGCTTATGTATAAGAAAGGCAACGCTTCTTTCCCTGCTGGTAAAAGATGAGCTAAACACCTGTCCAACCCAGTCACGCCTCAGCTTTAAGTTAGGTGTTAGGTGTGTTTCTTGCAGGAGTGCTATTTAAACATGTTCCTTTTTCAAAAAGCTTGAAACCCTTTTTTGCTTAATAAGACCATGTATACCACAACATTTAAACTGCACTTTTTAAGTGTAGGTCTGTCATTGGCCTTCCTGTCTTAAATATCATGACTACATGTAGATGAGAGTAATAAGAACAATTAGAATAAAAACACTGTTTTGCTATTTACTGTTTTACTACTTGTTAGAGCCATAAATATGTTTTTGATTTAGAATTGCAGTAATGTTATATTCAAGGAAGGACTTCAGTGTAAGATTTATTGATGTATAAATGAGACTCATATTTTGAAACAGTTTTTTCGATATAATGTGTAAAGTGCATGAGACTAATTATTAGAACAATGTGTTTTGAGCATGGATCAGAGAAGCACAGATCAACACAGTTTTTTAACCATGCCAGCTTGATAAGAAGTCTTTTTTGTTTGTACTGAATACTGTAAATTAGAACAACACCTTTTCTTGATAAAGATTGTTTTTTATTCAAGATTTTTGCATGCGTCCATTACTTTAGAAGAGTGCTTCTTGAATGACACAGATATTGGATCTTCTGACATAGCATTAGTCAAAAAACTAATCCAAAGGAAGATAAAGGACATTCAACAAGAAGACAACATAGTACATTGACATTCTCAAGACTCGTGGTGATTGTGAATACTACTATCTGGTTAACAAGTGCAATACGGCTAATGGAGCTGTAAAACGGAGCTTAGCCAGAAGAAAGTGTGCTCATATACTGCATATTATCAAGTGTTGAAGCACTGCGAAGTACTGCGCATTTACTAAAGACACAGCAGAAGTTCATTCTTATGTGCATTGAGCAATTGAAGCCATTTTTGAGTGTTGAATAGTTTGTTGGAAATAGTGCTTTGTAATTGTCATAGTTTCCAAGATAGCGGAGGGTAGGTTGCCTTGTGCAATAGACCTTACTCCATATGGTTATTGGCCACAAGAGGGAGCCCAAGTACACTCAAAAGGCTATTAAAGAGAAGCTCCGTAGGCTTATTGGGCAAAGAAAAGCGAAAATGACTCAATTAAATTTATTAAAATAAAAGAAGTAGACAACATGAAATGTAATGGGGAGCATGTTGATAAAGTGGAGTCAGAAATACTACAAGTTTTCTGCACGTTGTATGAAGAGCTAGTTTGGCTCGATGACTGTGTTATGAAGTTATTACCAGCTGATGAAGTAAGCACAGATCAATTTAACTGGTATAAGACAAAGTCAAAGAACATTAAAGGTTTTTTGAATGAGACTTAAAAGTGGATTAAAGAACAGAAGAGTGGATATGTGAATGAGGAGAATGTGAGAGGTCCACAAGACAGTGTATCTGTAGTAGCAGAGCAAAGGCAAAGATACAAGAAAAAAGATGGTTCTATTACTGAGCGTTCCTTGGTTGTGTCATGCAGTAGTTTGGTTGCACGTATGAGAGAGGAGACTAAGAGAGCTGCTCTTCTAGCTTAGGCTGCATTACTGAAAAAAGTTAAATTTGCAAGAAGCAAACACAAGAGCTGATATGTAGCAGTTAGAGTTAGAAACCACAATAGCAGCCTCTTCTGCCAAGCTGAAGGTGTTTGCAGATTATCATGGCACATGTGACACTATGAATGAATATGTGAAGTCCATGTTGCCAATCACAGAAGTAAGTAGTCTTGCAGACTAAAAAGAAAGAGTTCTTGGTGAACATGGTGGTTCCCACATAGAATTGAATACGCAGGATGCCACACAGATGTTGTTAGAGCCAACCCTGTTAATGAAGCTCATAACCTGACAGGTGCTGATGACGATGATAATGAAAAAGTTCAAGGTCGTTATATCCCTGACAGCACTGCAAGAGATACTGCTGTTAGAAGCAGTAGAGCTAGAAGCATGGGTTATATAGCACGTGCACCTGTTCATCATACAGTGCACAAGGATAGAGATTTTCCTGAGGATCCTCAGGAACCAATGCCTGCAGGTCACAAGATTTACGGGTGGAGGTGATGCACCATCAAAATAGGATAACAGAGATCATGGCTCAGCAACAAAGCCTGTCCTTATTACCAAAAGGAGGCATTTCTGTGTTCACTGGTGATCCACTTACGTACAAGCTTTTTTTCTAAGAGCTTTTGACAATGCGATTGACAGTAAAACACACAAAGGAAAGCTCTTCTTTCTGGAGCAGTATACTAGTGGAGAGCCACAAGATCTGTTGAGAAGCTGTGAACACATGCGACCAGAAAAGGGTTGCAGAGAATTGTAAGAGATTGAAGCAAAGATGAGGTGATATCCAGATTTGCCAAATCATGTGCTAAAACTTGATTGAAGACTAACTAACAGACTTTCACAATTACCCCTGAGGCAGCCTTGTATATGTATATTGTTGTCCCCCACAGTTGAAGGCAAACAAAAATTGTGAATCTACTTCATGAAAAATATGGTAATGAGTTGAAAATAGCGATGGCTTATATCGGTAAGGCTTTGAAATGGACGCAGATAAAGTTAGATGATGCTGATGGCTTGCATGCATATGTGCTCTTCCTGATTAGTTGCCAAAACACCATGGATGAGATGGATAATCCAACTAACATGAGAGCCATACTTTCTAAACTACCTTACAAGATGAAAGAGAGATGGAGATGCAAGGCATTTGAAATACAGAAACTCAGGGGAAGACTCCCGTGTCCTTCATTTTGCAGAATCCATGGCTTGTAATGCCTCGCTAATGCCCTGTTTCCACTTTTCCTCTATGTTCCCATACCTCAAAGTCCCCAACCGATCTTGCACTTGTATACTTGTATATGTATTTCCCTGTTATATGCCTTTAGTCTTTTCCATGATTGGGTAAAAATTTTGTACTGTATATACGTGAGAATCAGTCCTCCCCCTATTCCAACGCGTACTGCAAGTGTAAGCAGAAATTGGAGCGGGTTCACTAATTTGGTCATTACGGTCTTAATCGTGACGTACAGCGTCCCTGCGGCAACAGCGTAGGCAATGACACTGACCATAATCAAACATAAAACAGTCCTTCTTTTACTGGTCATCATGGGCAGTCTTTCCCACTTGTGCAACGGCTTCAGTCTGTTCTTCATAATAAACTCGATTCTGCAGTGTTCACAACTATGCATGTAGAGCTCCTAATCCACTGGTGGAGACAGACCCGATGCATAAAGCACAAGCTGCTCTTGCAGCCGCATGGCACGATCAGTGAGCTGTCCTCGGTTCCCGTGTCATGACAAATCCTGCAAATATTCTGACTTGGAGGCATGCTTAACAGGTGTGGGTCAACACAGAGGAGATCCACGGGTGCAGTCATTGTACATTTATGGCTCCTAAAAACGGCAAGAAAAAGGACTTCTTTGCACGTTTTATAACACTCTGCCATGGATCCCTCATCACTACAAGACCTAGGATTATTCATATTTCCCTGACAAAACTCTAAGTTCAATATAAATTTTTTAATGACCTTGACTAGTCTAAGTTCCACATGATTATACTCTTATAAGATTTTACACATCTCTACATTTTTGTACCTTTTTTATATTCTTTTATCTACTGAAACATGCATTTTCCTGTCCCAGTTCCCTATTGTTTCTCATATAAAAATTCATTTCAAAATCACTTTCCCCTGTTATAAAACCTTGACATTCGAAAGCTCCTCAAAGTGAACCAGAAGTGAGTGAAAAACAATCCTGTGCCAATTATGAGGGAAAATGCCTACTCTGCCCACATACCATGCATGACAGCTCCTTCTGCCAACTGTAGTAGATGTAGTTTATCCATTCGACAATCTTATTTGTGGTTGTGAAGAAACAACGACTCAAAGCGTAGAGCTATCTCGTTTTGCGCTTTGTACTCATTAGGGATTCTTTGCAGTTGTCCTATGTCGTTTATATGTACTCTGGAATCCCCTGTATACCGACTTTTTAACTCTGCGACTGGTAGTGTCCGTTGCCTCGTCACTGATGTCTTCTCCATTTTTAAACATCCGCACTTCCGTTACTATCATGACCCGGTACACAGACCTGACCAGTTTGAGGGCTATGCTTGTCTCATTCCCCCACATGCCACCAAATGTAAGCCAGGGGCACAGTCTGTTTATGAAAAAAAAGGTATTTTCCTGAGCCATCCCATTATCACCCTGGATCGATTCTGGATCTTCACCCCCCGTGTGTCATAGAATGTGTTGGTTGAAAACCCTGTATTAGTTATGTTCCAAATCCGTCCACATTTTCCTGTGAAATTTTCTACATCTTTTACTCCCTTATTCATATAATACTCAAATGTATGGTTTATTGCCCATACAAAGGATATGTGTCCTTTTGGCGGATTCATTTATGTGGTCTGTGGCCACCTGGTTGCGTATTTGCAACGGTTCACAAAGTTGTGGGTGACATTGCCTACGCCGGCATATAATATACACTAGTAAGGACAGACACTTTCATTCAATAATTGTCTTAGTGGGACTGTCACATTACATAAGGTGCCATCAATCCTAATTTCAATGCTGTCGTTTTTCACTATCGGTTCTATACTTAGTTCCGTAGATGTCAGCAAGTTCGTCTTGGAATCCTCTACAAGTTTGGGTGTTGTTGGGCAATAGGACCAGTTCAAACCTTCTCTTCCCGGATGCACACACTAAACATCCCCTCTGAATTCCCCTTTCTTAAATACACTTAGCACTCCAATGGCGCCTCCTTCTTTTAATTTACATGTGCTGAGTCATTTCCCATTATTTTTATGGTTTAAGCTATTTTACTCCTTCCCACCGTGATTTACTCATTTCCCATTATTTTCTGCAAACCACCTTTTTTTTCAACCATTCAAGTATCTTGATCTTCTCCTTGATGTAAAATGTAAGCATAATGCTAGTAATGTTTCTTAATTGCATTTGTGTATGTTTTCCAAGCCTTTATTTATTAAGCCGTTATTTGTTCCCTTTTAACCATTAGTGTTCCAATGTCCACATTGTCAATGTACTTACAGATGCATATCACAGACTTTGATCCTTCAAGCGTTTCAGTATTCTCGTCTGTTAATTGCTAAGCTGTGTTGAAGATTATATTTTGGATTATATAGTCATATGACATGCACCTTATTCATCACATTTTGCTTTCAGCCGAGTTAACTCGTGACGTTTTTCAGAGGGGGAGATCTGATCATCATCGCCATTACCATTATCACTTGGCCCGCACTAACCCTGATTTCCTGGAATTCCCTTCTGCCACCTGGATCCAACCTAAGTCTCCTGGGTTTTAGTCCATGACCCACTTTCACACTTCCCGGCCTCCTGCTGTCACACATGTCCCAACCCAAAACCCGAGACCAATCCACTTAGGTTTACTCTGGGCATTGTCAGCGTTGTCCATCCATTGACTTTCCATCTAGTTTTTCCCCCGGTACTTTCCTTATTCCCCTACATTCTCCTGATTATTCTTCCCCATAACCTTCTCCCTCCAACTCTTTAATGGAATATTGCCCAGATTCTCCTTTTGACTTCTATGATTCCCCCACTGATTACTCTCCTACATCCCCTGTGTACCCTGAGCTTCCCTCTTCTTCCACTGATCCTGCTGTTCCAATAATTCCTCTGGACCAGCCAACTGATCTGTAATCTTCAGTAAATTTTCTTCATCCCTTTTCCAATTTCAGTGTGGTTATTCCATTAGATGATTGTATGTAATAATTTTAAGCTTTGTATTTCACCAGATACTTTCAACTGCTGGTTACTTAAACTATGTCTAATCATTTCTGTGAATTAACACTACTTTTTTATTTCGCAATAAATATTGCTAGTTTAAAGCTGAGTCCTAATGCTAAATAAAGCAATATATAGGTTTTCTCCTGACACTGGCTCACAGCTCTAATCAAGAAAATGTATGAAATCAACACGAGCTTGTGGGCAATCATCAATATTTAAGCTTTACAATATGATGTATTGTCTTGGCAGTTTCTTGTATGGAATAGTTTTCATTTCTCAGAACAAATATAGACTGATGAATTTCAGAAGTTCTTTTTTATGGCCATTTTGAGTCTTTAATCAAATCAACAAATGCTGATTCTCCGGATATTCAACTAACATAAATAAGGGTATTTTTATTGCTTCTTTAATCAGTACAACAGTTTTCATTTGTGCTGATATAATTACAAAACGGTTTTATAATTATTAATTATGCTATTAACATGGTAAACCTGGATTAGTGAACACACTGTACCATTTGAACACAAGTATAGCATTTGCTGAAAATGGGCCTCTTTTCACCTATGTAGATATTCCATTAAAAATCCAATTATAGTCATTTTCCGCCAATTATAGTCATTTACAACATTAACAGTGTCATAACTGTGTGTGTGTGTGTGTGTGTGTGTGTGTGTGTGTGTGTGTGTGTATGTGTGTCCATAAATATATAACCTGTTCTGTGCAAGGGTCTATGTAGAGATCTAATATACATATACGTATATTCTTGTATAACATGCCTTTTTTCACTTTAAGGGATTGAAGTACAAGAGAGTTTTACAAGAGCGAGACAATTTTATATTTATATTTTATTTTTTATTTTACATATTTTCTGTTTTTGCATTTTTATATTTATACTGACCATCATTGTATTTCATAGTCATTGCTGTATATCAGAGTCATTGTTATTGTTCTTTTCATTTTGTTACTTTGATAGCTTATTCTTTACATTTTTGAACAGTCATACTAAGCATTTCACTACATATTGTATTGTGTATAATTTGTATTTGGCAAATAAAATTTTTATTCGAATTTGGTTACTTTGGAATGACAGATATCAATATTTATTACTTTTTCCTCTTAGGCAGCATAACAGAGGGTAAAAAGAAAAGGCATAATAATAAAGGCTCTCACTTATCTACGAATTATACTATCCTCACAGTGGCAGACACAGAAGGGCAGGGAATCACTGGTCCACCAGTTGTAGACACCACTCTACTGATGCCTAGCACCCCATGGTCCAGGACAAAGAAGGCGGCACTCAAGCCCAACATGGCAAAAGGTTCAGCTTTTTCTGCTCAAAGTAAAACAGCTGTCTTTTGGCAAATTAAATATTATATACTTTATTTAATTTACTATTTAATTTTTAAAATAAAGAAAATGAAACTGATTGTTTAGTAGGTTTCTGCAATGTTTGATATTAAACTCTAATTAATTCGAATTTAGCTTTTTTTAAATTAATGTTTTCATCATTTTGTCTGTCAGGTTCATTAAAAAACATTAAGAAAAAGAGAATAAAGTCACTTCCTGAAGCTTCCAAGAAGGAGAAAGTGAAAAGGAAAAAGATAACTGAAGAGAAATTACCATCTGCAACAAGGAACAGAACTTCCAAAGAGGTGCCTGCATCTACCAGCAGTGTCCCTGATGGCGCGTCATTGCTCCTGCTCAAAGGAGGCTTTTTTAGTGATGTTCACTTGACCCGCAAAGTTGTGCAGCCTATTTCAAAATCTGAGAGTATAAAGAAGTCTGAGACGAAAGAAAATGCTGAAAAATGTTCAAACCCATCCAACATCAAACTTGTTTTGAAGGAAAAAGTAAAGGAGGACAATGATGACAACTTGATTTCAGGTTAGAAATATGCTATCTATTTCTGTATATAGTGGGGCATTGTGGGGTGGGGGGTGGGGGGGGTGAAAAATGAGGAACCTGGGTGTGCAGGAAGACTTGGAATGCAGGCATATTTTTAATAGAGCTTCATTCTTACAAACTGCATCACCACTGATAATAAAAGAATAAAAAATGGCCTTTGTATATATGAGATATGTGGTTAAATGGATGTTGAGACAACCCAATTGAATGTGGACAGAAAACACACTAAGTTACTGTTCTTTTATTAGATTATATATCACAATATTATATTTAAAAATAATCTAAAATGTCACTGCACAATTCACATTCAGAAATGTGTGAAACTGTCAGGATTAAATATTCCAGCAGCATGTGTAATCAAGTAATTTACCACAGTCTTTCTTACAATCAGAATCTCATGTGCATATTTCATAATCTGCAGTAATTGTGACAGAACTTGGATATAGTGTCCTTCAGAATTAATGACACCTTTATGAAACTAAGCAAAATAATAAAGAGTATGTCACATGTGAGTGATATTTTGAGCTTATGCACCCATAGTTAAACTTAAACTTAATTTAAATATTTTCCCTTTATCTATGTTTTTCTTGATTGGGCAAAATGTATAATAATTTTGTTAAAGCAGGGGTAACCATTTTTGGTTACTTTGACACTGAATGATCTGGCATGAAAGAGTATAAAAGCCTTCATTGACCACTATTTTTTACTAGAAGTATCAGAGGTATGCAGCGTGTATACATGTTGTAACTGGTAAAAATATATTTGCAGAGAATCAGATGCATGATTTAGAGTAACGTAAATGTAATGTAAAAATATTACAATAAATAAAGGTAATTAAAGTATGTGTTATTCTGTGGAAAAACAAACAAACAAGCAAATAATGAAGATGTCTTGTTCTTCTTTCTGTAAAATGTTTTTTAGTGCAGTAATCATGGTCCAGGAACCTGGAAAAGAAAGAATAAGCACTTAAAGATTTCCAACAATTACAAAACAAAAAATGTCAGACTACAGTTAAAACTGGTGCAGAAAAATGAACTTATTTGAAATGTCGCTGCATAACACTGAAAAACATCATGCTATTAGGTACACTTGCACAAAAACTGCTCATTGAACCCAGCAATTTTACAGTGTATTTTTATATTCATCTACAATTTAAAATACACCCCCACTCATATACTGTTTGATAATTAATACATCAATCTGCAGATAGCCAAATGTAACGGACAGCTGTCATGTATATATATATATATATATATACATATAGCAAAGGCCAGACATAAGTAAATAGACACCCAAAATTTCAGAATGAATATTTGCTGGTCGAAGAAGAAGCTTGTTTCTTGCTGCTCAGCCATAATAGCCCATTTGATGAAGATAGTGTATAACGGTTTTTAAAAAGGTTTGGATGTCTGTAATGTCTGCGGCCTTGGAACGGAGATTTTTTTTCTACTGCTATCTTCAGAGTGAAGACATCTTTCTGATGGTCCAGGTCGTGGATCCTTGGTGGTCTTACCTTCACTTTTGAACTTTTTATCGTTGACAGAGCCACAATTCGACCTCTCTTAAAAAAAAATCTGACAGTTTAATGATATAATAATAATAATAACATTAGACTACTGTATAAAGGTGCACTCCAGGAGCTTAAGAATTGTCAGATTTTTGTAGCGGTTGAATTGGGGGTCAGTCAGAACGTGGCATCAGCCAGCCAGAAATAGCTGACAATTTGAATATTCCTCTGTCAATGGTAAAAAAGTTCAACATTTAAGGTAAGCCCACCACGGATCCATGACCAGGTTGACCTGGAACATCAGAAAGCCTTCACTTTGTGATGAGATCAGTGGAGAAAAATCTTCGTTCCAAGGCTGCAGACATTGCAGGAGACATACAAACCAGCACAAAAACTGTTACTGTGAGGCTTTTACAGAAGGAAAGGACAAAAATACTAACAGACAGAAATGATGAAGAGCACAAAGTTTAATAGATTGGCAAAAACTCCAAAACGGCAGGTAAGCCCGTGGTCAAAAATCTGGCAATAGAGAAGTCCAAAAAGTCAAAACAGTGTACAATGCAGAGGTATCCAAAAAATCACAAGAGACTGGCAAGAATGGTCAAGGAATACGAGGTCAAAAACTACAAGGCAACAGACTTAAAAATGCTGAAGAGGCTCAAGAGAAAGCTCTGGCACGATCTGGCAACAACTGTGGGTAAATACTGGGCTAAAATGCCCAAACATTGATCAAATCAAAAAGGCAACAGGTGAACAAGATAGAGGACACAAACGTTGACTCTAAATCAAAACAAAAACACATGGCACCATGGCAACAAAAACAAAAGCACATGGCAAGGTGACAACCAAAACAAAAATGCATGATGCCAGAAAACACTACTAACAGTACTAACAGTTATGCGCTATCTTAATTAAATAGGCTATCATGACCGAGCAGCAAGACACAAGCCTCTTCTTTGACCAGCAAATATTAATTCTGAAATTTTGTGTGTCTATTTACTCATGTACAGCTTCGTATATTGTAATTTTTTTGAACTGGTTAGCAACAAACTGTCTTTAGTTTTCTCTGAGGTTACAAATATGAAAAGGGGTTTAAGAATGTGTAATATCTTATTTATACCTCAGTAATACAGAACACGGTTGAAGGAAAAACAGAAAATAGATAAAACATGCTTTTCAACAGTACCAATTTTTACACTGTGAAATATTTATTATGGGTGTCAGTAATTTTTTCAGTAGTTTATGTAATGTAAATGTAGTATTACTGTGTGCAGTATTTGATTTTTACAATTCCCACCCCCAGTCACAGTCTAATGCCTCATTTTTGCACTTGTTCCATGATCATAAAACTAGAGGTCATGGTATGTGGATTGGAATTTGTAGGATAAAGTCTTCTCTTATCCTATTTAGGAGAAACCCCAAGGCGGAGAGTGGCTACAGAAGAGCAAGTCATTTTCCCTCTTCTTCATGGGTAAGAATTATAATTAAGTTTTAAAATGAGAAAGGCATTAATATAATATTTTTATTAAGTAAGTATACTAAAAACTAACCTAAAGTAATGTTAACCATCATTGGGAGTTGACATAAATGCAACTGTATATTTTTACTTAAAACATTATTTTTTTAAAATTCCTTGTTATGCATATCTGCTGATGTTAATATTTGCGATTTCTTAAAAAAAATAAAAGTAATATAATTGTGAAAATGTCTCATATATATATATATATATATATATATATATATATATATATATGTATGTATGTATGTATGTATGTATGTATGTATATATGTGTGTGTGTGTGTGTGTGTGTGTG
>JAOUQZ010051794.1:0-23100 GCA_028564935.1 Neosilurus hyrtlii
TTTCACTTTATTGTAGAGCAAAGTGGAGACCAGATTTCACTCTGAACGAGAGGAGTCGTCTTCACTAATCTGTAGAATTCAGACAGAAGTAAAAGGTAAATATCGGCAATATCGGCGAAATCGGCGAAGTGTAAAAATCTGTTTATGAATAAAAGAAGAATAAAATAATTACACTGAGCGCAGCAGGATTCGAACCCGCCCCCCCCGCGTTAAAAAATGCAACTAATGAATCACCCAGGTGTTTATCCACCTGCGCAACCTCTCCTTTCATTTCACATGAAATATTGTCCGTTTGGTGAGAAAAATATTCCTATTGGTGATACAGCCTCATTGTCTTACATAAATATATCAGCTAGAAAACAAGTCATTCATTTCCGAACACAGTTTAATAACTACATTTGTCCACTTCCACCCAGAACAGACTGAGTGACTCATGTCATCACTTTCGGCATTTGGTACATTCCCTTTCCGTAAGAAAGCAGTCGTTTGTAAATGTGTTTTCTTAAAATGTATTTTTGTTTTCTTAAAATGTATTTTTGTTTTCTTAAAATGTATTTTTGTTTTCTGAAAATGTATTTTTGTTTTTATAAAATGTATATTTGTTTTCTAAAAATGTATTTATGTTTTTATGAAATGTATTTTTGTTTTCGTAAAATGTATAAATGTAAAAATAAACAATGACAAAGTAACACAAGGGAAAAAAATTATTATAATGAAAGAAATAACAATAATAACTAGAAAAGCACTCAGAGAGAGTGCAGACCTCTGCCAAGGCTGTTCAGTACCCCATGTGGTATTGTAAGAAATGCAGCATTTTTATAAATTTGAGCCCTACAATGCAAACGTACAGCTTTTTATATGATTGCATTGTGTATAGGGCCTGCCTTAAATAAGAGGCCTTGTGCTCGGATGAGGAAGTTTTAATTATTTTTGTGATAATTGGCCTAAAAGTTGTACAGAAAGGTAAAGGAATGAGATAACACCATCAAACGCAAGCCTGGAAGTTACGCTTCGGTACGGTTCGGACACAGTAACTTTGATGACTATGTCATTTACGCTAAAAAACTTAAAAATTCTCTGCATTCAGACAGCAATCTGGATCCCTGCCAAAATGTAATCAATTGTTCCTTGTATCATTTTTGACTTGAAAATATCATCAAAATCCGTGAACAAGTTTTTGAGTAATGTTGTTAACAGTGAGACAAACAAACAAACAAATCAACGCCGGTGAAAACATAATCTCCTTGGCAGAGGTAATTATAGTAAACACTGAAAGGTGTGAAGCAAATTCATCATTACATGAACAATCCTCATAAACACTGAAATGACAAAACTCACAATGGTTAACCAATTACGCGATGTGTTGGCACACCTGAGGAACCGACTGAGACAGAGAACTTTACTGATACACGTGCCCTTCAGAACATTTCATAATACATCTTTAAGACTTTATGGTAAACAACCCTAGTGGACAAAGGACCCTAATGAGCGATGGAATGGATGGGAGGGACAGTGATTTGCATTTGACTTGAGATTTGAGTTTTTTCTCAGCCTATATAAGGCTGGAACTTTCCACCAGAATTTCTAACTGACGAAGCTTTCTGGATTAAAAGCGAAACATCTTCAAAACCAACAACAAAATAATAATAATAATAATAATTAAAAAAAATAAAAAAGAAGTCCAGTTGCCTGGACTCAAGCTTTTCAGGATTAGTCTCTGAGTAGTGAAACAGAATGAGAAGGCAGAGGAGTAAATGAGTGACCCTCTTCATCCACTGATAATCGGCATGCAAGTAATCTGCTTTAGAGTAATAACAGGGGGGTCTGCTGAAGCAGATGGTCCTTTGATTAAGTTTGAAGTAGTGGATAAAAGCTCAGGCTCAGTCTTGTGCACTGGAAGACTTTAAGCCAACTTGCTCTTGGCTCGCCTGCACCACCCAGAAGAAATGAGTGTCATGTACAGTATGTAGTAGAGCTGCTTTAACCTACAGTGGAAATAAATCACAACACCTTAACTAAGGCAGTCTGGGGCACGTTTCATTTGTTCTGGATACAGGGACGACTCATTCAGTTCTGGGGGAATTTTGGAGGACATGTAAACACACACACACACACACACACACACAGTGTGTGAGTGAGAAGCGCGAGCGCTGATTCTGTAAAGGCGCATTTTCATCCCGTCTTTAGTTAGAAGCCGCGGTATCACTTTATTTCTTATTTTTCGGGGAATCTAAGACGATTTTACAGCTATGTGCGTTGTAACCTAATTCTCCCCGACCTGATGCTTCTTTTAAACCACTGACATGAACTTCCTGGATGTTTTTACGATATAAAAATGGGTTTTCTTTTGCGCCGCTTCAGGAGATGAGAGTATTTTCTTACTCCACTACAGAACCCTAAGAGTGAAATCCTCATCCCTCTCTTCCTCCTTCTTTATCCCCACACAGCTCCAGGAGAAGGTAAGATCCATGCCTAACATGGTTATTTAGTTATTCATGTAGTATAATAAGCCTAATAAATAATAAGAATAATCTGTAATTTTGTATAAAATAAGAAATGTGCATTCTGTGGTCTAGTGGAGAGTTTGCCTGCCAAACATTAAGAAGGTTCTGGGTTCGAGTCCCTGGATCTCTGTGTGGAGTTTGCGTGTTCACTCCATGCTTGTGTGGGTTTCATCCCACAGTCAAATGACATGCAAAGCTATTTACTTGGCTGTCCCCAATAGCCCCTATGTGTGAGTGTGAATAGTTGTGTGTTTTGGCCCTGTGATGGTTTGACGAACTGTTTAGGGTGGACCCCACCTTCGCCCACTTTCGGCTGAGATAGGCTCCAGTCTCCCTTGCTACCCTAATAGGTTAAAGCGGTTCGGCACACGAGTAAATGAATGAACGAATCTACTTCTTTATGCCACGCTGTAAAAAAGATGGGCTGATTTTACTTACCATACCCTCTTAATATTTTAGGCAAAATTTACTGCAAAACTTTAACTGACATTGCAGTAAATCTGTACTTTACTTCATAAATTTACTTAAACATATGTTCAGCCAGTGAAATTCGGCTGTTTCATTTAGAATTCCCCTATAGTTTAAAAAGAATATGTGTAATAATTTAAGTTAATGCTACAACTACTATGAGTACTGGTATACTACTACTAATACTACTACTACTACTACTGCTTAATTACTAATATAATTATTTAACTTAGCATAAACTTAATTTTATTATATAAGAACCCTCTTCTAAGTGTCATTGAATTATCTATGATGTTACGTTAAACAATGAGCTTTATATTAGATCTCTTTTTTTTTTAATTTCTTGATCAACCTTATGAATAGGCAAGTGATTTGAATAAGCAGGAATTAAATAAATATACAGGATATTAGAGAGTCAAGATCAAGTTCAGATTAAGCCAAAGAACATTAGCAATAACATTAATCTCTCTCTCTCTCTCTCTCTCCCTCTCCCTCTCTCTCACTCTCTCTAATACAGAAACAGTATATTACAGTGTTTATTATACAGTTGAGCTCTTTTACATGATGTATAATCAAATTACATTTGCAATGAATACATTTGCATCATCCACTTACTCCTATTAAGGGTCATGGGGAGGCTGGAGTCTGCCTCAGCCAGTACTTGGGGAAGGCAGGATACACCTTGAACAGCTCTCCAGATCATCTCAACTCCACACACACACACACACACACACACACACACACACACACACACACACACACACACACACACACACACAACCATTCACACTTTCATCCACACCTATTGTCAATTTGGAACAGCCAGTTAGCTTAATGTGCATGTCTTTGGACAGTGGGAGGAAACCAGAGTACCCAGAGGAAACCCAAGCAAGCACGGGGAGAACATGCAAACTCCACACAGAAAAGCCCGAGCATGGGACCCGAAACCAGAACTTGCCATGAATGCCCAAAATACTAATCTATATTTATAAATTACATTTTTACTTGGAAATCAAAAGGAGTTTAATGTTTTTGCAACTCACAATGAGCAGATAGAAATGGAGTAGAAATGAATTAGACTTTTTGAAATCTTGCTTGGCTGAACAGTTTTCAAAGAATAAAATCCTCTGCAAAGTCCTAGTAAATCGATTGCGTGAACCCAATTCGCACCTGGTGGCCTAAATAAACCAAATTTACATTTATATAAGGGGCTATGTTTTGTTCGATAACATCAGTGATGTAATTTAGACTATTTTCTTCAAATAACCATGACACAGCCCCGGTAACTCCTTCACTCTTTTGTCAGAAATTATAATATTAAGTTACAATAAAAAGTGCTTTTACAATGCATGCTTGAACACAAACCCTGTTGGCTAACCAACAAAACTAACCACTAAGTGCTCTCACTGTCTCCTGGTCCCATTTACCCCCAGTAGATGTGTGAGAAGCTGTTTGTAATTGCACTTCTGCTGCTGGCGTGTGTGTGGTTGGGGTGTGCTCAGTCAGTGTCCAGCAGCAACCGAAGCTCTAGGGGAAATACAGGTGAGTTCTCTCTCTCTCTCCCCCTCCCTCTCTTCCTCTCTCCCCTTTTCACACACTCTCTCAGGACTTATTACACCACTGGACACACACCAGCAAAGTTCCTCTGGGAGAACTTTCAGGCCATCACTAATGACTACTAAACATCTATTTGTGGCCCAACTACCTCATATCTCATTAACATTCAACTACACTGAACTCAGAAGTCAGGCTGCCTGTCAAGTTTCTCACAAGCACACCCATCCATCCATTCAGGGTTACGGGAAAGCCAACCTTAGGCAAGAGGCGGACTACACCCCGAACAGGTAGCCAGGGTAACACATCCACAAATAACCATTCAAACTCTCATTCACACAGTTGGACAGTGTAGAGTAGCCATTTGACCTAATGTGCATGTGTTTGGACTGTGGGATGAAACCTGCGTAAACAAACTCCGTACAGAAAGGTATTTGTCGGTGACCAGGTCTGAAACCAGAACTTTCTTCCTGTGAGATGACATTGAGCCATCATATCTCCTCAGAAGCACATCAATTAATTAATAACTTATTTGCGATGATCATGTGAGGGGTGGCACAGTTGCTTAGTGGTTATTACATCTCCCTCACTGGAGGAAAGTCCCGGGTTCAAGTCTCGGGCGTTTTTGTGTGGAGTTTGCATGTTCTCCCCGTGCTTACATGGTTTTCCTCTGGATACTCTGGTTTCCTCCTACAGTGCACAAACATGCATCTTTGGCTCATTGGCTGTTCCATGTTGCTTCTAGGTGTGAGTGTGAGTGTGAATGGTTGTGTGTGTTAGTCCCAGCAATGGTCTGGTGTGCAGTTCAGGTTGTACCCCACCTTCACCGAGAGTTGGCTGAGATAGGCTCCAGCCTCCCAGCAACCGTAGTAGGATTAATCCGTTTGGCAAATAAATGAATGAATAAATGAATGAGTTTCATAATGGTGCACTCTTACAAGCCTCACATTGGTCAGTGGTGAGAATCTTGATTCACCGCGAATTCTTACCACCCAGTCACCCCACGCTTTCAGACATTATCATTCTTTCTCACTGATGATGGCAGTTGCAGCATTAATTTTCTCACTTTACATGATTGTATTTACTAGTGGTTTGAACACCCTGGTGATTTTGACCCTCAGGAGATCTGCTGGCCAAAACGAAGAGAGCCCTCAGTGCAGTCATATTAATCCTAGAAAATGAGTCTAGTACACCATTAACTGGAAGCTTTTCCATACACTGTTTACTACTTCACCAACTGAATTCATTCATTCCCAGCTGACTCTGGG
The DNA here is from genome assembly GCA_028564935.1 of Neosilurus hyrtlii. Taxonomy (NCBI): domain Eukaryota; kingdom Metazoa; phylum Chordata; class Actinopteri; order Siluriformes; family Plotosidae; genus Neosilurus; species Neosilurus hyrtlii. Next base: position 5,795 of record JAOUQZ010051794.1, read on the forward strand.
TGAAGGCAGGGTATACCCTGAAATATTAGCCTGAACTAGCGTACTAGTCCATTATAGAGGCAATTTGGAACAGCCAAGTAGCCTAATGCACATATTTTTTGGACTGTGGGAGAAAAGCGGATAACCCAGAGGAAACCCACTCAAGCATGGGGAGAACGTGTAAACTCCACACAGAAACACCCTCAACAAGCTATTTTCAGAATTGGAAACTGATGGAAATAGCTAAGGGGGTCCCAACTGCCAGAAATTACCCTTAAAGAATAATAAACTTGATGTTAGATTGCTGTTTATGGACTGACAAACATATAAAAATATAAAATGATATAGAAATATGAAATTATAATAAGATGATATGGGTGACACTGTGGTGTAATGGTTAGCACGGTCGCCTCATAACAAGGAGGTCCTGGGTTTGATTCCCAGACTTGGTGCGAGTGTGAGTGATGGTCTGGCGAGCGGTTCAGGGTATGTCCTACCTACACCCAGAGTTGGCTGAGATAGGCTCGAGGCCCCCAAACTGCGACCCTAGTAGGATTAAGTGGTTTGTCAAACAGCATGAGAGAGAGATGAGATGAAGATGATATGTAAGTGATATAAGGTTTGATACTAAGAGGAAAACCATCACACACAAAGAGGTTCAGATGAGACACAGATTAAACTGCTCAGTTTGCATTCATACTTCTTTATGCAGCACTTTGTGAAGTAATACATTTAATGTCCATGTGATGGCTCTAGAATACCAGAAATTATTAGACTAAATACAGTTATATAAAAATCTGAACTCTGTCGGACATGAACTGGTTAATCATTGCTCTCTGTCTCGCTCTCTGTTTTAGGTGGTGTGAAACCTGGTACATGTGAGGTGGTGGATGCTCATCGCTGTTGCAATAAAAATAAAATCGAGGAAAGATCTCAGACAGTGAAATGCTCGTGCCTCACTGGACAGGTGGCAGGAACAACCCACGCACGGCCATCATGTGTGGACGGTATGACACAGCTCTGAATGAGAGGACAGTCAGTGCAGGACACTAGAACAAGTCAGTGGCCAGTCTGGATTTAGTAAAAGTGTAACTTCACTGACTCACAGTCTCAAGGTCATTTTAATATCAAAGCAAGGTTAATAAACAAGTGTTTTGTTGCTGTGATGCACTAAACCCACACTGTTGATCTATTTTGTATTCAGTTATTGACATGTCCTATGAGGATCGCCCGTAAGAGGACCCTGTATGGTGGTGTAGTAGTTACACGTCCAGCTCACAGCAAGAAGGTCCTAGGTTTGAGTCTCGAGCTTGGACATTTGTTTGTGGTGTTCACATGTTGTCCCCGTGTTTGCGTGGGTTTCCTCGAGGTACATGGGTTTCCTCCCACTCCCACGAAAGACATGCACATTAGGCTAATTACTCAGTCATTTGCTGGACTGCTTAATCCTCTTAGGGTCATGGGGAGGTTCTCAGCCAACCCTGGGTGAAGGCAGGGTGCACCCTGAACATCTCGACAGGCTATCACAGGGCCAACGCACACACACGACCACTCACACTCACACACACCTGGGAAAAGTGTAACAGCTAATTATCCAATTAGTATGCAGGCATTTGAACTGTGGAAGAAAACCGGAGTACCTAGAGGAAACCCATGCAAACATGGGAAGAACACGCAGTCTCTATACCGTAACACCCGAGCCTGGGACTCAAACCCAGGACCTTCTCGCTGTAAGACGGACGTGAGTAAGCCGCTCACATTAGGCTAACTAGCTGTTCCAAATTGCCCCAAGGTGTGAGTGTGAATGTTTATGTATGAGTGGCCCTGAGATGGTCTTGTGAGCTATTCAGGATGTACCGCACCTTTGCCCAGTGTTGGTTGAGATGGCTCCAGCTTCCATGAGACCCAAGTAGGATTAAGAGGTTCAGCCAAGGAGTGTGTAATGAGGGAGTTTCTATGTGGGATGGCATGGTGGTGTAGAGGTTAGCAAGTCTGCCTTACAGCAAGAAGGTTGTTGGGTTTGAATCCTGGGCTCTGCAAGGACAGTTCTGTGTGGAGTTTTCATGTTCTCCTTGTGTTTGCGTAGATTTCCTCCAGGTACTCTGGTTTTCTCCCACAGTTCAAAGACATGCACATTCAACTACTTGGCTGTTCCAACTTGCCCCTAGGTGTGAGTGTTTGTGTATGTGTTGGCCCTGTGATGGACTGGCAAGTTGTTCAGGGTGTACCCTGCCTTCTCCTCAGAGTCGGCTGAGATAGGCTCCAGCCTCCCTGAAACCCGAATAGGATTAAGCGGTTCTTGTTCTATTGCGGTTCTGTAAGCGGTTCTTGTTCTGTTGTTTTGTTGCTGTTTTGATTTAGCCATATCTTTTGGACACCAGGTTTAATGGATCTACAACAAGTGGCTATTATCAGTCTTTTCTAAAATAGAGCTGGTTCAGGCAATTTTCAGATTAGGCTCCATACATCTTCGATCATTAAAATACAGTGGTGTGAGTGGTGGGACCACTATTCTCCTCCTACCTACCTCATCTCTTTTATTTATATATATATATATATAAAATCTTGAGTTGATTTTCCGTAGAACAGTGCTCGATACGTCAAAGTAGAGCTAAATATATTGTATGTGACAACCATGAAACAGGCTTGTCAGGTTGAAATTGTAGTACTATTATTTTTCCACATACAATATATATATATATATATATATATATATATATATATATATATATATGCTCCCTCTGACCAACCATAACATTAAATCTACCTGCCTTATATTGTGTTGGCCTCCCTTGTGCCATTAAAGCAGCTCTGTCCTGTTAGGGTATGGACTTTGCACAATTTCCTCCGGGGATAGATAAAGTATTCTGATTTTGATTCTGTCTCCATGAGGTGTGCTGCGGTATCTGAAAAAAATATCTTAGCAGCAGATCCTCTAAGTCCTGTTAGGCAAGGTGGGACCTCATTTGTTCAATACCTTCCACAAATGCTTGATCTGACTGAGATCTGAAGAATTTGGACACCTTGAACTCCTTTCTGAAAAAAAGATTGCATGCACATTATCATGCTGAAAGAGGCCACTGCTTTTTGCCATTAAGGGATATACTGGGCCTGTAACAACATTTAAGTAGGTGGTAAGTGTCAAAGTAACATCCACATTAATGCCAGGACTCAAAGTTTCTTAGCACAACATTACACACAGCATCACTCTGCCTCCACCAACTGGCATGTTTCCTATAGCCTCTCTTATAGGTAAGTGATGTGTATGCACCTGATGAAAAATAAATTATGATACAGAAGACTAGAGGGCAGTGGTGTCCTGGTGGAAGGTGGGGTGCTGGATTACTGATCCCAAGGTTATCAGCAGGTGGTCACTGCTGTCCCCCAGTGTAGCTAACTGAGTTATCAAAGGACGGCCATGTCTCTCACTGTCTATGGTAGGAGGCATGTAAAGAACCATTGCGGATTTTTGACAAGAGTAGGCTGCATAGCCATCAGCTAATTTTTACTGCTCACAGTTTCACTCAGAAACAATTGGAAACATGAAACATGTGAGAGGGTTACCTAGGCAACCAGAGCTGGCCAGGAGTGCTTTGGTTAGCGCTACATTAAGCAATTTATTTGTGTCGCAAAGCACCTTGCTTGTCCCTCGACTCACTTGTCACCCACTGCTTCCTGTGTGGACGCTGCTTTACGTGACATCAGTGCCTGACCTCACCAATTCTCCTGTGGGTGCGTGAACATGAATTCCCACAGCCTTATGCCAAAATCCAGTTGAAAGCCTTCCCAGAAGAGTGGAGATTATTATGAGTGAATAGCAGACTGTTCATTTAGCGGCTGAAATGAGCTTCCTTCACAGGGTGGCGGGGCTGTCTCTCAGAGATGGGTGAGAAGCTTGGCCATCAAGGAGGAGCTCGGAGCAGAAACGCCTCTCCTCCACATAAAGAGGAGCCAGTTGAGGTGGCTCGGGCATCCCATTAGAATTCCTCATGAATGCCTCCCTGGTGTCGTTTTTCTGACATGTCCAACCGGAAAGAGACCCCGGGGTCGACTCAGAACATGCTGGAGGGACCATGTTTCTCGGCTGGTCTGAGAACGCCTCGTTGTCCCCTCGGAAGAGCTGGAGGTGTGGCTCGGGAGAGGGACATCTGAAACTCACTGCATAGGCTGCTGCTTCCGCGACCCGACCACGGATCAAGCGGAAGAAGATGGTGATGATAATGAAATGGCGGCCTCTTGCTAAGATAAATAAGTGAGCCGGAAAAAAAAAAAAAAAAAAAAAAAAAGATTTTAGATTTGAGAAAATAATTTATTAGCTTCTATTAATATTAATATGTAAAAATCTTTAACTATCTAAAAGCGCTTTCTTGTTTTTTTTGACATTTTTTTTCCAACTTAAATCCACTTTGTTAAACTTTACAGATGAAGCTAACTAGCAAAAAGTGCAATGTTGAATTTAATTTCACAGATACTCTCTCTCTCTCTCTCTGTCTCTCTCTCTCTCTCTCTCTCTCTCTCTGTCTCTCTCTCTCTCTCTGTCTCTCTCTCTCTGTCTCTCTGTCTCTCTCTCTCCCTGTGTCTCTCTCTCTCTCTCTCTCTGTCTCTCTCTCTCTCTCTCTTTGTCTCTCTCTCTCTCTCTGTGTCTCTCTGTCTTTCTCTCTCTCTCTCTATCTCTGTCTCTCTCTCTGTCTCTCTCTCTCTCCCTGTGTCTCTCTCTCTCTCTCTGTCTCTCTCTCTCTCTCTCTGTCTCTCTCTCTCTCTCTGTGTCTTTCTGTCTCTCTCTCTCTCTATCTCTGTCTCTCTCTCTGTCTCTCTCTCTCTCTGTCTCTCTCTCTCTCTCTGTCTCTCTCTCTGTCTCTCTCTCTGTCTCTCTCTCTCTGTGTCTCTCTGTCTCTCTCTCTTTGTGTCTCTGTGTCTCTCACTCTCTCTGTCTCTCTCTCTCTCTTTCTCTCAGCATCTATTGTGTATCTGAAGTGGTGGTGTCAGATGGAGCCTTGCTTGGAGGATGAGGAATGTAAAGTTCTTCCTGACCTCACTGGCTGGTCCTGCAGTTCTGGTAACAAAGTCAAAACCACCAAAGTGAGCAGGCCACCGAGAGCTGCAGAATAGGATTCATTAGCATTGTCTTCTGTACATGTAATCTCTTTGGGCTAACCTTTTCAGAAGTTATGTGCTGATCTCCAGCAGTAATGTACAACAATGTTTGGTTGTAATCCAATGGATAGAAATCCTGTCTAGACTACGGCTGGCGTGATTGCTGGATTCCTGCTCTTAGCCAGCTAAATGTTAATGGCTGCAGGAGTGGAGTCGGCTATTACGCCCACAGCTGCTGGGACTCCAGATGGATATGGTTATTGGTACTACATTTGTACTAAACCTCTAACTCTTTCTTTCTCGCCTCTGTTTTGTTTTCTACAGGTGACATAAAAATACAATAGTGTAATACTGACTTTATATTTTTTTCACGTTTATGAAAACTGTAGAAATATATGATTATCTGTTGCAGCAATTTTGTACAGTTGAGAGCCCAGATGAACACAAATGAGATATGTGAAGAGTATATACAGTATGTACAGTATAATGTTTATATAGTCACTTCCTTTCTGTAGGTAATGAATCTATTATTTTCCTTTTGTCTTTATGAAAAAAAATTATCTTAAACGAGCCATATGAATAGCTGATTTGTTTTATCTCGCATTTTCGTTTCACCACTGAAACCACCCCAGCTCACATGTTTAGTACTCCTTATTCACCTATTCTACATCTTGTTTTGGTTCTGCATCTGTTTTCAATAACATTAACAATACTGTAACCATGTGACCAGTGGAACAATCTTTCGCGTACGTGATGACTTGACAGTGCGACACTGATTTGTAGAAAGTGAAAAAGTCTGAGATAACATCTATAGCATTTGGGAGACGCCTTTATCCAGAGCAACTTACATATATATGTCATTCATACCACTGAGCATGAAGGGCCTTTCTCAAGGACCCAACAGTGGCAACTTGGTGGTACTGGGGCTTGAACCACCATCTTTCTGAGCATTAACCACTGAGCCACCACTGCCCTGTAGATCAAGTGTTAAAAAGCAGAAGAAAGGATACGATTTCAAGAGAAATAAAAAAGATGGCAATGTTTTTTTAAATTATTGCACCCAATACAGGGGTCATTAACACTTGTGTACAGGAGAAAGCAAATGGTTTCAGAAAGACATTGCGGCAGATTCAATTTTGTTTCACAGAGATGCCACTGTATTTTTCATTCATTCCTTCATTTTCTGAACAGATTATTTTAATTAGGCGACTCTGGGCGAGGGCCACTGAATTTTTTCTTTACTCAATATAGCTGGAAAGTGAATTGAAACCTTTAAAACAGGGGTGCCCAATCCTTTTCCTGGTGAACTACCTTCCTAAAGATTTTAACTCCAACCCTAATGGGGCCCATCTGACAACCATCGCTGTAAGTCTTCATTTCCAAGTCTTAAGAGTTGATTAGATGATTGGATGGTCAGCACAATTAGGGTCGGAGTGAACGTCTTTGAGAAGGTAGATCACAAGGAACAGGTTTGGGCGCCCCTGCTTTAAAGCAATTCTACCATTTACCCAGATCCAACAGCCATACTGAATAAAGGTATTTTCCTGAACTTGGTGTAACATTCATTGCTGAGCCTTACAGACTTCCCAAACTTCCTGCAGAGTTCAGACCACTTAGTCATTATGTTGCTATACCTCAAAGTTTTATTCTCTCCTGCTCTCTGGCATAGTAATACTATTCTTGCAGTGTGCACACAGACAGACAGACAGACAGACAGAGAGACACTCACATACATACACACACACACACACACACACACGTATCTGCTGGAGCCTGAATTATGTCCACTCTGACACTGGTTTAAAGTCCTAGCACAGATCCCTGCTTCTGACAGCCTCGCTAAGAGAAACATGGAAATATTCAAATGGCCCGCACTCCCTGACTTGCCAGCCCCATTTTTTTTCCATCTGACTGGTTTGACATTCCGTCTTCAAGCATGTGAAGAAAACTCTGCAGTGCTTTATGGCAGAGAGAGAAAAATTTATGATGTTACACTTTCTAAGAATTTTTTATGTTGTCATTCTGTGCGTGTTTGCTCAACCTGATTTAGATGAGTGTTAAGTTTAACCATGATAAATGTTTGATGAATACTTCACACTGTGGAGTGTTTCTGATTGTTAATATTATTTACAGGATTTGACATTAATTGACCCCCTTTGAGCTGCCTTTTCAATTAAAAAAAAAAAAAAAAAAGAATTCAATAAAAACTTTCATGAAATATTCACATGCATCATGGAACCTCCTTTAGATGAATTACGACAGGCTAAGAGTTGTTCAGTAGAAGAAACATTTTTTATTGATTCATTCATATATTCACTTGCCGAACCACTTTATCCTACTTGGATCACAAGGAGGCTGGAGCTTATCTCAGCTCACTCTGGGCTAAGGCGGGCTACACCCTGAACACCTCACCAGTCCATTGCACATACAACCATTCACACTCACATTTAGGACTAATTTGGAGTCACCAAACAGACCAACGTGCAGCACGGTGGCATAGTGGTAAGCAGGTCTGAACTCACAGCAAGGATCCCTGGATTCAAGTTCCGAGTTCGGGCGTTTCTGTGTGAATGTTCTTGAATGTTCTCCCCATGCTTGCGTGGGTTTCCTTTGGGTACTCCTGTTTTCTTCCATAGTCCATGAAATATAAAGAGTAACTGGCTGTTTCAAATTGCCACTAGGTGTGAATGTGAATTGTTGTATGTGTGCTTGTGTTGCCCAACAATGGTTTTGCAAGCTGTTCAGGGTGTACCCCACTTTTGCCCAGTGTCAGGCTGAGATCAGCTCCAGCCTACCTGTGACCTTTTATAGTAGGATTAAGAGATTCAGCAAATAGGCAAGTGAATGAATTAGTCCAGTGTGCATATCTTGGGACTGTGGGAGAAAACCTGTGTACCCAGAGGAAACCCACACACACACACACACAGTGAGAACATGCAAACTCCACACAGAAACGTCCTTACCAATCCTGGGACTCGAACCCATGGCCTACTTGCTGTGTTCTTTCCTAATGATATAAAATTGAACTGTATTAGAGAGCCATTGATCGGACTGTATACGAAGGAAGCTGGATATTAGGGTTATTAATGCACACGTTTGTGCTGAAGGCCCCCGGGGAGGTCCAACACGCCTCCGCATGGTTTTTGGCAGAGACTAAGAGAACGCAGCATCTGCATGGTGAGGAGAATAAATTTAAATACTGTTGACATTGGTAATGACGTTAATAGCTGCCTGATAGAGCACTTACACTTTCCAGTGTGAATTGAAATGTTAATTCGCTTCACACTGGAGACCCAGATGTGTCACCACTTGTCGAAATTTCAATGAGGAGGCTGGGTTATTAATTAAAATAATAATTTTTTTAAAAAATCATATATTTATGCATATATCCTTTTTAATCCTTTAATGTTCCCCATAGTTAAACATAGTACTTCATGGTGAGCTGTGACATGTTTATATGAATTCATTTCACGTAACAGTGCTGATTTCAAGATTTCAGCTTCCTCCAGAAAAGTCTGACCATGAAGCTTGGTGTGTGCAAACACTGTGAGTTAGAGATATCTCTGCAATGATTCCACTACTTTTTACTGGGCTTTCCACTGGTTAGCTCATTTGAGATGCTGTGAGCTTCAAATTGGAGCTTGTGCATTTTTGTTGTGCTTGGGTGCAGCATAATTGCTTTGGTTAATGGGAAAGCACCAGTGGGATCTAAAAAGGGAAATTGTACATTTGTAAATCAGAGCAAAGGATTTTAAAGCAGCGTGGAGACAAACACAAGTTAGAATATTTCAATCCCTACAGGAAAGGCACTAGTCGCTCAGCTGAACCGCTCAATACAGAGACCGGACATAACTAAATAGACACCCAAAATTTCAGAACGAATATTTGCTGGTTGAAGAAGAGGCTGGCGTCTTGCTGCTCGGCCATAATCGCCCATTTAAGGAAGATAGCGAGTAACAGTTTTTGAGCTGGTTTGGATGTCTTCTGCAATGTCTGCGGCCTTGGAACGGGGATTTTTCTCCACTGCTCTCTTCACAGAGCGAAGGCATCTTTCTGATGGTCCAGGTCGACCTGGTCGTGGATCCGTGGTGGTCTTACCATCCCTGTTGAACTTTTTACCATTGACAGAGGAATATTCAGATTGTCAGCTCTTTGTCGCTGGCTGACGCCACGCTCTCACTGACCCACAATTCGATCTCTGTGAAAATCTGACAATTTAATGACTTAAATTTAGTGAACACGAGTCAGACTGCTGTATAAAGGTGCACAAAGTTGTGCTAAAGTTATGCAAGCATGCCTCGCACTCCAGCAGCTCAAGAATTGACAGATTTTCAGGGAACAATTACACCTAGCGTCAATTCAGAACAGCCAATTAGACTAAAGTGCATGGCTTTGGACTGTGGGAGGAAACTGGAGTACTCAGGGGAAACCCACACAAGCAAAGGGAGAACATGCAAACTACACACAGAAACGCCTATCACCATTTAACTAAACAGCCAACATCACCATTTAACTAATCCACCATTGCCGTGTGGACACTATTCACTGTACTACAAAACAGACGAGAGAGAGAGAGAGAGAGAGAGAGAGAGAGAGAGAGGAGGGAGAGAGAGAGAGAGAGAGAGAGAAAGTCATGGGCCTGTTAACTCTGTGAGTTATGGTGGAAACAATTTTATATCACAATAATATTCTCCTTAAAGGTCTTTCCTTCAACAATCAGAGCAAACAAGGCATTTCAATAGTATCACAAAAGGTCTACATGTTCCCAATCACGCTGCTACATAAATTGCAATTTGTTATTATTTTTATTTATTTATTTATTTTTGTCGAGAATAAATGCTAAGAGATCAATATGTCACTTCCAAATCTCTCTTTGGTGTTCAGATGGGTAAAATCTGGCGACTGTGAAGGTCATAGAATGATTCTTATAACTGTCATGCCCAATAAAGCATTCCATGGCCCCTTGCACCCTGGGGATAACGCCAGGGTCATACTGGAGGAGATTATTATGATCAGGATAGAAATGTCTCATCATTATTAAAGTGATCAGTCATAACAACGTGTTCATTTGTGATGCAAAGTGCACAAGCGAATCCAGACCTTGCCAGCAAATACAAAAACATTTTTTGTCATCCCTGTATACAGGTTCATATTATTTACACGTACATTCATCATTATAAAACAAATTAATCTATCTAAAAGGTTGGGTGTGTAAGATTTAGTGGGATCTACTGGTGAAGTTTCAAACTGCAACCAACTGAAATTTCGTACCCGACTCCTTCCCTTCAAAGCCTCTATGGTTTTGGGCTACTCTAGGAAAGTGCCGGTCCAAGATGGCTGCCGTTATGAGAGAGGAAGCACACAAGTGTCTAGAAAGTCGCTGTCTGATTAACCATTAAAATTTACTTTCACTGGAACTTAGGGGCTCCAAACCTGCATGACAATGCTCCAGTGCATAAATTAAGGTTCATAAAGAGATGGGTTGCCAAGGTTGGTGTAAAGTAGGGGTGTCAAACTCATTTTCACAGGGGGCCACATTATAAAATTTCTAGGTCACCAAGGGACGAGTAATTACTGAACATTGATTTAAAAAAAGGCATGAAATGAAATCCACATGGGAAAATGATTAGTTTAGGTATTTGTTGTCTTTTCTTTTCTTCACTTTCCTTTTCTGATGACACTTGACAGCGATTGGCTAGCTTGCAATCTTTCTTGAGTCATGATTGGCTTGCTGTTTATTTGAAATTGGTTGCTGCCAACTAGTGATGATGTATTACGTTTCATGGTAACGGTTGATGTGAAGAATGTACGATAATCACATTTTTTAAAAGCTATTGCGGCCAGATAAAATGAGTTGGACACCTGTTGTGTAGAGGAGCGAAATAAAATGAACACAAGTATGGCCCAGAACCACACTTTTAAATCTAGTGGATAACCTTCCCAGAAGAGAGGAGGCTGCAAAGAAGAAACAGCTCAAGATTAATACACATGGCTTTGGAATGAGTTGTTAAATACTTGGGCATTCATATCCAGGTGGATATGTCGAACAAAATAACCTTCTCAGATCTAAGCGTGGAACTCATCACACAACCAGGTTCATGTAGGACTCAAGAAGCATTTTGCATCCTGCCAATCACGGCATAATTGTTGATCAAGTGTTGATAAATGTGGTGGTTGAAAGCCACTGTCATTTAAATATTTAGCAAATTATTTCTAAGGGGTCAGTTGTGCTGGTTTGGGCTTCCGATTAGATTGCCCCCTGATTGCCTTCCTTTGGAGGTGTTCTGGGCATATCTAACTGGGAGGGGGTCCTGGGGTAGACCCAGAACTCGCTGTAGGGATTATATATCCCGTCTGGCCTGAAAACACCTCAGAATCCCCTGAGAGGAGCTAGAGAGACCTGATGCCCTTTGAGACCTGTTGCCTTCGCAATTTGACCTGGGATAAGTGGAAGAAAATGGATTGATGAATGGTTGCCTGTAAAGTAGCATCATTAGAAGTAATTAAAAAAAACTAGTAGAAATCACCACTGTGGTCAACAATCCAGCTAACGTTTAAATATTTAATCAATACATCATTCCACAGATTTTAAGTAGGGTTTAAGTCTGACCTCTCTCTCTTTCTCTCTATCTCTCTCTCTCTCTCTCTCTCTCTCCCTCTCTCTCTCTCTGTTGAGGTAAACATGGTACTTCTGAAATTCCACCTATCTTAACCCTTCTGATTTCTGGACCTGGTGATCCATCTTTACATCCTACTTTTGGTCAGAAATATCTCCTAGTAGAAATCACTCCTCTTGTCACTGATGGCCCCATATGGACTTAAATATACACTCAAAACTGTAAATGAAGATGTTTTTAGGCAGCTGTTGTTACAAACTGATTTGCCACATTGTTTACAAGTACAATTATAAGACAACAAACTAGACCTCATGCTAAAACTGTTCTGAACTTCCCACTACACAGTTTGTACATTAACCATGAGACACAGTTATGGAAGATTTCTACAATCTACATCGTCTGGTGTTACCCAAATGAGAATGAAATTACTGAGCCTGATTCCTCTCAAAGTCTCATCCCCATGTTGTTTCAAGGAGTTTTTTTCACCACCATTGCCACAGGCTTGTTCACTAGGAATGTATGGGATGTATAGGACTTTAATGTTGTGGTGTTTAAATTCATGACCAAATCTACAGTATTTCTATCAGTAAAGCTGCTTTGGAACAATGTCACCTATAGAACCTGCTATATAAATAAACTTGAATTCTGACACATCCCAGTGTGCAAAGGGCAAGATTTAAATAAATACATACATACATAAAGAAAGAAAGAAAGAAAGAAAGAAAGAAAGAAAGAAAAAGTGCTTGATATGCCCCATGTTTGAACCCCTGGGTATCACTGCTTGGGAAATTGTCATGCTACTGTGACAGATATGTGAACTTGGGCTTGGGACTGCTTTGGCAAACTATTGTCACTTAACACAGTCTGCTGCAGCACCAGAAATGCAACCTGAAAATGTATTACTCACGGGGGGAAGCTAATGTGTTCCTGAGCTCCTCCTCATTTCATAATCGTATTATAACATAACATCTGAATAAAGAATGCAGTTTTAAATAAGAAAGAAAGTTTCAGTCACCCGACACAAACGCCATTGTCATACTTTCATGTGACTTCTTTCTTCACCTCTATCGTTTATTCCCACTATCTTCCTTTTTACCTTTACACTTTCAGTAGATTTCCCAGGTCCCATTGTGACTTATCGATGAAAAAATATAAAAGAAATAATACACACCACAAGAAATATCGCCAAAATCTGAGAAAAGTTCAGCCGGCAGCGTGTGCATCAGAATGGGTGTTCCATGAGCAAGCGCTTCGTGACAAGACTGATGCACACGCTGCCGGCTGTTGCCGAATAGGTTGTTCAACAACCGAGCATTTGTGCTGCAACCGAGTTCAATTATGGCTTTGAAATTTAGTTCGCGAACTGATTAGTTTGAAAAGGGAGTCGAAGAAGAGAAGAGACCATGAACTATTAAGCAGCTGAAGTCTTGTATCCAGCAGGAAAGGACAAAAATTACAAATTCAAAATATACTATTCTAATTTCCCGATGAAGAGTAATTTAAAGGAAAAGTGATGTCACAGAAGGTCAGGTCAGGTTCAACATATCTGCTACTGGTAAGCTATGAACCAGTACCACCTGTTTCAATCCCCACTGCCTTGCCTTGGGGAAGGCAAAGGTTAAGAGAGTAAACTCTAACAGAAAATCGGGGCGTTAACACGGCACCCCTGAGCGAAAGCCACCCATGACGAAGCCACGGGCCAAGCCGTGGAATTCCTTGGTGAATTTAAATGGATACATGTTCACGACCAAGGCGAACCACGAGGCAGGTGGATCTCGGCTGTGGTCAAGCTTGGGGAGGGATGGGCTCCGCCAGGCTTTCTGCCCAGGGGACACAACCAGACCGGTCATCACCTGGGTCAACAAGGACCGCGCCTTCTGTTGGCAACCATGATGGAGGTGACAAGTTTTCTACTGGTGAAACAAAAATAAAGATAAAGCTAGAGACAACATCACAATAGGGACTTGGAATGTATGAACTTTGAAAGCACCAGGAAAGTTAAAAGGACTAACACACGAAATGAATATAGGTGCAACTGGAACATCATTGGACTTTGCGAAACTTGATGAAAAAATTTTGGACAAACATCCACACTTGAAGGGCATAAGCTTTTCTACAGTGGTGATGAAAACAAACATGAACATGCTGTTGGATTTCTCCTCCACAAGGAAATAATGGACTCGGTTATGGGCTGTCAACCAATCAACAAACGATCTGCCTTAGAGATACAGCATTCATCATTACCATCATCCAAGCCTACACACCAACATCAGACTACAGAGACAAGGACATTGAACAGTTTTACAAGGAACTTGTAAACTTTACAAGGAAAAAATTAGTTGACGAAACTACAAAAAAGGACATACTAGTGGTCCAAGGAGATTGGAATGTGAAGGTTGGAGAAAGTGTCCACAACACCTGGAAGGGTACATGCGGACCTTACTGCAATACTGAGACAAACGAAAGAGGTCTTCGACCTTTGGACTTTGCCACCTACGCCAACTTAGTGCTAGCAAACATTTGGATCCTAAAAAGCCTCAAGAAGATGGACATAGCACAGCCCAGGTTTTCAAATTGACTACATCATGACTGGAAAACGCTTCAATGTGTGAACATCAACAAAACAAGAAGCCCTTGGGGCTAACAAAAAAATGTAAAAAAAAAAAAAAACTCAAAAAGACATTTGATTGAGTACAGCATGAAGCGTGGGCAGAAAGAAGAGATTCAACATCGGCAGCAACCCCATCAAAGTCATTGAGAGCTTATACAGCAAGGCCCAGAGTGCAATTTTCATCAACAACAGCATAGGTCACTGGTTCAGAACTACAGTCGGTGTACGACAGGATTGCTTACTATCACCCACCCTTTTCAACCTGTTCTTAGAACGCATCATGACAGATGCGCTGGAAAACCATGAACGCACAGTCAGTATTGGTGGCAGAACAGTTACAAATCTTCATTTTGTTAATGATATTGATGGGTTGGCAGGAGATGAAGTGGAACTTGGTAGAACAACTTGATGACACCTTCGTGCCTATGAAATGGAAATCAGCGCAAAAAAGACCAAACTGATGACAACACTAAGGGAATTTCAGTTGAAGAAATGGACAATGGACAACAGTTAGAAACAGTACATGGCTTCAAATTCTTTGGAGTAATTGTCGCAGATGAAGGTTCAAAACTTGACGTGCTTTCCAGAATTGCACAGACAACAGCCGCACTCACAAAGCTCAAACCAATATGGAATGACGAGAACTCACTCTCTTCCAAAATACGACTCGTGCACTCACTTGTCCTTTCAATGTTCCTCTATGGTTGTGAAACGTGGACACTTATAGTGGCCCTCCAGAGAAAAATTCAAACCATGGAGATGAGATGCTTTAGAAAGATCCTTTGCAGTTCATATAGGGACTGCATCAACAATGACAGTGTTCGTTCCAGGATCCAACAAGCCATCGGACTATTCACTGAGTTATTAACAATTGTGAAACTGAAATGGTACGGACATATAACAAGATTGTCCAGCCTTGCTGAGACCATTTTGCAAGGAACTGTCACAGGGGCGAGAAGACACAGAAGACAAAAGAAGAGGTAGGAGGATAACTTCAAATATAGGACTTAGCTTCAGCGAATCACAGACAGTGACAAAAGACAAGAAACATGGAGGAAAATACGCCCCTACAACCCAACATTGGGTTACGGGACAGATGAGAGATGTCACAGAAGGGTAAACATGCCTCTGTATTAACTTTTGTGTTGAAAATAATAAATTCTAGCCTTGTTTATAAACTAAAAGCACTTAGAGAGAGAGAGAGAGAGAGCAAACCTCCACCAAGGAAGGACAGTCTCACTCGTATTTTACCTCCTTGGTGGAGGTAAACGAAAAACGAATCATTTGTTTCTTGACTCATTCTCCACCTTCCCTGAAAATTTCAAGAAAATCTGTTCATAAATTTTTGCACAAAGTTGGTAACAAACAGACAAACAAATGGCAGGAAAAACATACCCTCCATGGTAGAGGTAACAGTTCAGTGAAGTTGGTCAGAAAAAAACAGTGGCGTGGCAAGGTGGCGTAGTGGTCAGCATGTCTGCTTAACAGCAGGAAGGTTCCCGATTCCCAGGCTTGGGTGTATGTGTGTGAAATTTGCATGTTCTATCTATTTATAACAACTGCCTGTGAATGGGGGGTGTGTGTTACCCTGTGATGGTCTGGCTAGCTGTTCAGGGAGTACTAAGCTTTTGCCCAGTGTCGGCTGATATAGGCACCAGCCTCCCGTGACCCTACTTGGGTAAAGCAGTTCAGCAAATGAATGAGAAAAAATACAAAAAATCTTTTCTTTGCATTTCTGTGAGTTAAATAAAGGTTCAGTTAACTGATGAACCTCTAAGTCACTATCAGTCTCTACTGACTCTCTTAAGAAAAAGTGTGTAAAAAGTAACACAATCTTTGTTGTTTTTAACACATCTTTAAATCAGTTTGGGTTATTTTGTCATTTTCCACCTTTTTATTTTATTTAATTTATTGATTTTTTTTAACACATTTGTATTAAGAGTGTTTATAATGGTGCAATCTTATGCTCTATTTCCGTGCATGTGCGATATTCTTGTAGCTCACCATGCTAATAGGAGCCATTAATTAAAATTCTTTTCCTGATTACACTCTGATTATTTTGCAGTATCATGACAGTGTACAAACAATAATACAAATTCAAAAACAACAGCAATCATATGATATATACATATTTTTAAATTGCACTATTCAGTTACACTCTCACTCACTCAATATTCGTACCGCTTAATCCTATCAGGGTCACGGTGAGGCTGGAGCCGACACTGGGTGAAGGAGGGGTACACCCTGAGCAGCTCGCCAGACCATCGCAGGGCCAATGCACACACAAACGCAACACATACTTCTCTTCTAGGGGCAATTTGGAACAGCAAATTAGCTTAATGTGTATGTATTAAAGCTATGGGAGAAAATATATTTCCTTATAGTTATAATATTTATTATGCTGGAAAAGGCAAGATTGGTTCTAGAAGTTTTTCACAACATCCTTCAGACCCATCTGCATGCTTCAATTAGAAGTCACGATCTTAGTATAAACTCATAGTACAACTGACCCTCTGGTTTTATAATTTTATTATTAATTTTAACTTTTATTTTAATTCACTTTGACTTTATTGCAGTCAGTTTTTCTTAGAAATGTGCTTTAAACATTTAGCATAACATATTAATGCTTAACAAGAAGGTTTTGGGTTCTAGTCCATGGCTCTGGTGTTTCTGTGGGGAGTTTGTATGTTCTCCCCATGCTTACGTGGGGTTTCCTCTGGGCATTCTGGTTTCCTCCCACAGTCCAAAGACATGCACATTAGCCTGATTGTCTGTTCCAAAGCGCTCGTAGGTGTGGATGTGAGTATAAATGTTTGTGTGTACTGTTCTACAGGGAATACCCCACCTTCCCCCAGTGTCATCTCCAACTTCCCGTGACCTTAATAGGATTCAGTGGTTCAGCAAATAAGTGAGTGAGTGAAAGAGAGTGGGAGTTTGCATGTTCTCCCTGTGCTTGCGTGGGTTTCCTCCGGGTACTCCGGTTTCCTCCCACAGTCCAAAAACAT
>JAOUQZ010052059.1:0-22983 GCA_028564935.1 Neosilurus hyrtlii
TGTGTGTGTGTGTGTATATATATATATATATATATATATATATATATATATATATATATATATATATATATATATCTCTGTTTAATTGATGTTATTTTTTACCCACGGATTTGTAAGATGCTGCATGATGGTAAGTAAAACCCCACGCAGCACCTCCGTTTCAATACCAATGCACTATAACCCCAACTATTAATGAAACTCAATTTACAAGCAAGAAGAAAATGTGTTCAGATGTTATTTGCAGGATTAGGATCAGTTTGAAAATTTAATTTGAAAAAGCTGATTGCGTACGTTAGGCTGTCTGTCAATTTTTACTCTGTAAGTCATCAACCGTTTTTTAACCAAAACTGTGCACAACTCAGCATAAAAATTAATCTCAATTTACAAGAACAGATGCTTCGTCCCTTGAATACTTTTCCTTAAATCTATTGCGCACATTTCTCTTTAAAATCAGCCACTGAAAAAACTGAGAATGAAGTCAGTAAAAAAACAAAAAAAACAAACCTACGCATATCATTGGCTTTGTATGTTTTGGAACATGGCAGAAATGAAAAACATCGATTTGATCACTTTGCTGCGTTGCAGTTATCTTGCCATGTGGTTTTCTTGATATGACAATTCAACATCTGTTATTCTGTGTTATTCAATTTGGGGGAAAAAGGGTGTTATGTTTAATAACACCTTGACTGATTTAGATCTCAAGATGCATGCGTAGACGCTTATTAGCACGGCACGAGATAGACATCATCTCACGGTGATTGATTTGTATTGCAGTTCCATGATACACAATATGCACCACAATGTATCGGTTTTCTAACAAGCGACCAGAAAATTAATAAACAGACGTAGTTTATGACGTCAAAAAAATGTCTTTCGAAATGTCTTAATGAAAGCTTGCATATGCAGTACATGTCCATGAAAACACACTATTCTGATTGCAACCCTTTTTCAGGGGAAGGACAAAAAAAAAAAGAGAAATAAATCTTCCCACGGGGGGGCGGCACCATTCTGCGAAAAGTGTGGCAGGAGATTTGTCAAATAAACTGTCACGGCGGACATGTTGTGCATTAAATATACTGGGATATATACCTTGTACTCATGTATACAAGCAGACGTCTGTATGATGTAAGTAAATGTTATGTAGTGTTATAAGCAGATGTGACTAGTTTAATCTTATTCGGAAGTTCACTGGTTTATATCTGAATTTTTAGTTTAATATCTGTATACTGTTATTGTTGCTGGAATCTTGCCTTGTAGGGCCTGACACCTGCATGTCCTATTCTTACAATTTTGCACTCTCATAAGAGTGAAACAAACTACAAACAGTTTTAAAACAGGCTAATGCAAACTATCAAATGCGGATATCAATTTGCGGATAACAATTTTGTAGATGTAAGTAAAAACCACCTGATGATGAAAATATACATATTTTCAGGGTAAAATCGGAGTTTAGAAGGATTTCCTTTTATCCCCCTTTAATGCTATTTTTATTTAGTTGCACAATAAAAAAAAAATGAGGGAAGGTTTAAAATAAAAAACAAGAGCACTTGAAGAGTGCACACCTCCAGTAAGCCCAGCAAACCTCCTTATGAACCAAAATGTCAAAAATCATCATATTTCACAATGAAAAGAATTCCCAAAAAATTCCCGGATACAGAATTTGGTCCAGATCATCTCCAAAATTCAGTGGCGTGTCCTTTGTCCAAATGAGGGGCCGGTGGTGTAGTGGTGAGGGTGCCGGGGTCATGATTGAGGGGTCGGGGTTTCAAATCCCCATTAGACCCTCACCGTGCCAATACCCATGTGAAAGGTCTTAACTACATGTGTGCCTCCGTCCACCCAGCAGTATAAATGGGTACCAGTTATAATATTGGGAAGGCAACCTGCGATGGACTAGCGTGCCATCCAGGAGTTAAAGTAGGAGTTTAACTCCTAGTCGCTTCATGCTGATGAGCCACTAGGCTCGGGTGTAAAAGCTCGATAGACTTTCTTTGTCCAAAGCTCTGCCTCTGGTAGAAATATCATGAAAATATATATAAAAAAAAATTATAAAATAAAACACACAAAGTGAGGATAAAACAAATATCAGATTCAGTGCTAATTTGTTTTTCTTTTTATATATAAAATCAGGTGTCTCATCATTTTGAAATTTTGAAAAAAGTCCAACAGCGATTTGCTGAACAGAAGTTTATCGTAACATCACAATTTACACTAATAGTAATGAAGTGTACCTGTTTTTTACCAGATTGATTGTTCCTTGCCAACTTTAAACTATTACTTATCTTGTAAACCTTAGTCAGGCGAAATATTGTGATCAATCGAGAATATTGCATTGTGATATTAACAGCTGTATCGCTCGCCTCTGTGTCCGTTCTGTATTGTGAGGCACCGTGAAAGCATCACCAAAACAGCCATGAACACCAACATACACATCCAGTCCTCCTGTACAAGACTTTTAAAACCATTTTCCCCTCCGGCTCGCCTGTTCACGTCCAGACAAGTGTTTAATCGTGGCCATTGAGGAGAAGTGACAGCTTTAAGAGGAAAAACAAGCCGGCGAAGCCAATGTCAACAAATGCACCGGGCCTTGGCTGTGGCCATTCCTGGGCTGAAGTCTTCCTGTGCTATTGTTCAGCATTTCCATCCAGAAAAACAAAAACACTGGTATTCAGTTAGAGGGAATAAACAGGAGGGAGATCAATAAGGGGGAATGAAACGGAGCCCTCTCTCAGGGTGTGTGTGTGTGTGTGTGTGTGTGTCATTTCGCCTGCAGTTATGTAACTAGACCGCCACCGCAACATCCTAAAAAGGATACAAGATTGACAGGAGGAGGAGAGATGGTTACAGCTGAATCAAATCCAAATAAACAAGAACAATGTACAACATGCGTGCTGTGTGTGTGTGTGTGTGTGTGTGTGTGTGTGCGCGCGCATGCAGCCTGCATCCTATCTTTATTTATGGGTGCGGCTGAATGTGTCGGATTTGCGGCCCGCCTTGTAACAGCACCCCCACCAGCAACAACAACAACAAGATAAACAAATAAACAAACAAACAAACAAAGCAATAGACAGGCTACCGGCGGTGCGTAATCAGAAATAGCACCACGCGTGCACGCGCGTGTAGCCAAATGTGTGCGTGTGTGCGCGCGCGTCTGTGTGTACGACTTGACCAAATCGTGATCGTGACGCGTTAATGAAAACAAAATGGTGGAGTGCTGGTGTGGAGACACCGGAGAGGTTACAGGCACGGGGAGATCTGATGGAGTTTATTTATCGAGGCCCCGCACGTGCATCAGGGGGAGCGACACACGCACAAACAGACGCGCAGACGCACAGACGCGCATCCCGACTCTGCGCGGACGAGTAGAAACCGGGCCCTGAGATCATCATGCTCATCCCTCCATCCATCCATCCATCCATCCATCCATCCGCTATACACACACATCCCCAGGAAGGAGCGCAGTGCGCGTTATTATCGTTACCTCTCACACAGACACGGGGAGGTGGGAACACGGCGAGGACGCGCTCCGACACCGACGCCGACGCGGGTCCCTCCCTTCTCCAGTACCGGGCTCCGCTACAAACCGTCTCCTTTTATTCCACGGTTTAATAATGCGTCTTTTTTAAGGAATCCTGAGCTGGTCACGAGCAGAACGGAAGCAGGGAACACGCCCGTGACGTCGCCATCGGCGCTGCGCTCAGGACCGGATGAACCGAATGACCCTGAACAGGAACTGGGGAGCTACGGGGACGGTGAGACAGACAGCGAGACAGATAAATAGATAGATAGATCACAAATCCTACAGAAGGCGAGGCGGCCAGAGGAGAAAAAAACGCGCATAAGCCCCGCCCCCGGGATCATATACTCGACCAATCAGGTGCCGAGGCTTCTTCTAAAACAGGGTTGCCAGATATATAAAAAAAAGTCCACCAAAGTTTCAGCCGGACGGATGTGGTGGAAGATGAGTCTCAGCCGCTTGGTAAGAGGTTTAGCGACGCTACAAATAGTCTAACCTTGGCGTCCACGTGATCTGGGGGTGGCCGCACTAGAGGTGCGCGAGGTTTCTTTGCGATTCCTGAAATTCGCGTCAGGATGTTCTGCGGCTCCACGTGTAAGCGGATCTAGTGCGTAAATATCGCGAGAAAGTCGCGTGACGATTTGCGACTGATTTGCGATTGGTTTACGATTGGCTTGCGGATGTTTGGTGCAAAACAAAGTTTGGGTCGCAAATCAGCCGCGTGCCATTTGCTTTTCGTTCTCAAAACCATTCCGGTTTTTTTTCGCGTGGTGTTAGCACGAACAAAATACAAATGATGACACAATACACGGACGCCAGCAAGTCTTGAACATTCTGCATGGAAGTCTCCGACTTGTTGATTTTCGTTGCGAACGGAAAGGCAATAATTTTGCGAGCAGAGCGACAACTTTGCCACCTTCTCACGACATGTGCAGAATGTTTGAGAAGAGTTTTAGACTGCTGTGTCAGAGCCTCGGTTTGCGACATTTGCAGAATCCTAAAAAGCTCGAAAACCACAAAAAAAAGAAGTCCAGTTGCCTCGACTCAAGCTTTTTAGGATTATCATGACCTGGATGAGTGCGAATCTACACAAACGACATTCGCAGAAATTTCGGACACAAACCAAGCGACCAAAATGTGATGCCACGCCTCAAATTGCCATTTGCGTAATTCACTTTTCTATTACACCGCTAGTCTGATCAACCCCTTAACCCTACACCATCAACCACAGTTTATCTTTTATTGCTTTTCCCCTATTTTCACCCTTTAGCTTTGGCTACTGCCACCAGCCCAGGGCACGATCCAGCTCTCCGCTATCACATGACACGGTGAAGGCCAGCTAAAGGCTGGTTTATACTTCTGTGCAAAAGCTATGATATAGGTATGGCGTAGGTGCCCGACCCTCACCTATTTGGAAATGTAACTACAGATCACCACAATTGAGATTGGTCCACTCGTTAGCTGGACAAGTACATTTGTGTCTGAAATAAACATGTTACTAAAAGTACGAACCCAGGAACTTGGTATCGAGGAAATACTGTATGCTTTCAGAGAAAAGAAGACAATTTCCTCTGAAGCATCAGACGGTGCAACATCCACAGATGGTGGCACAGCTAACCTGCCGCATAAAAGCCTTCTACATGATGTAAGGGGCGGGTTATTTAAACTCTTCCGGGAAGGCTGCTTTCGTGTATCTTCACTCATCGCTCCTCAATGAGGGAAAACGACAAATAATGGTTTTGAGATGCATTCACTCCAGCGCACGAGTATAAATGCTCACAATGGTGTATGCCACTTGGTTAACTGATGCCATAAACACTGTGAAGAGCCTACATGCGACTATAAACCAGCCTTAACAAATGCTTTCTCGGTTCAACACACCTTAAACCAGCCAACACCAGCCAGTGTAATACACTCAAAAGGGCTGTCTACCCATTTCCACATACACGAGCTCATCGATATTTCCAGTTGGCTAATGTTGCTGTAATTGTCAAGGGAAAGTCATGAGTGCTGCTCCTACCCAGTCATTGTAATCATCACTTATATGGTAATTCCTGTTCAAACCATAAACTGGATCCATCTAGATTGGGTACAATCTAAATTTTATGTATGACCCCCTCTAAGGCCTGGGAATGAAGCAGGGCCAATGCAAAGATGCACAACCTTTGCTAATTTGCTAATAATAAAAATAAACTTATAATAAAATAATTTTAATAAAATTATATAACTGAAAAATTAGCACCAAATCTCTGAACAAATCACAGATATTCCAGTATAAATATATATATATAAGGAGTTTACGGGTGGAACTTTCCTTTAAAGGTGATGACCTTTCCTTTAAAGGTGATGGTGGTGATATGTAATGGTTCTGATTGGAACCCTGACCCCCCAGTGCAGCTAACTGGGTTACCAAATGCCGGCCATGTCTCTCACTGTCTTTGGTGAGAGGAATGTAAAAGAACCATTGTTGATTTTTGTCAAGAGTAGGCTGCATAACCGTAAGCGTGTTCCTGCCCTGCGATGGCCAGGCGAGCTGTCCAGGGTGTACTCTGCCCTCGCTCAGAGTCGGCTGAGATGGGCGCCAGCCTCCCCGCGACCCTAATTAGGATTAAGTGGTTCAGGAAATGAATGAATGAATGGAACCCTGACAGATGAGGAACCAACCTGGTAGGCTTTTTTTTATAGTTCCTGTATAGAGGGAAACTGAAGAACTTCTGTGGGTTCAGTAGGTAATCTTTTCTCCTTAGAGTGAGAGAGAGTGAGAGTGTGTGTGTGTGTGTGTGTGTGTGTGTGTGTGTGTGTGTGTGTGTGTGTGTGTGTTCAAATTAGTTAGTTCAGAGTTTTGAGCTTTTCCATCTAGACTAGATTTTAATCAAGCCTGATCTGAGAGATATTCCACTCAGGTCTTGTGGGTAAACGATCCTCTGTTTGGGTGGGACGGCAGCGACACCAGTGAGAGAGATGACAGAAACGAGGTGTGAGGAAGGATCAGTTGTTGAAGAGGACAGACAGGGTGGGAGAGAGAGAGAGAGAGAGAGAATCCGGTTGCAGGCTCAGATAACACGAGCAGGTCTACAACACTGCCATTTTACTGATGAACACAAAGACACCGCAGAGACAAGCGGCATCCCTAAGGGGCTCTGAGTCTTCTATAGGTAAAGAAAACACACACACACACACACACACACACACACACACACACACACACAAACAAACACACACACACACACTCTGGTAAGTGCCATTGGATAAAATTTAAGATTGATGACTCGTTAGGCCAATAGCTGTGCAAGACATACATACCTCCTGTAAAATTATGTGATTGCTGTACCTGTAAGCAATGACGGATCACAACAGTGAGCGAGTAGAGGGGTCGAGGCATTGAGGAGATAAATCATTTTACACGAGATGGAACTCAGACTGTTGGATTTAATTTGATTTTGTCTTTGCAGTGGAAACACAAATAACACATGTTTATATTATATATAAAAAATCTACACTAACTACTCGTTGTCACATGTTCACAGAATTTCTAAATAAATCCAGATAAGGCCGGACAAAAAAAAATTCCCTGATGTCTCATCAGAACTTTTTGAAGACCTAAATGTGGCACACGTTTTTTTTTTTTTGCTTGTTTGTTTTTGTTTTTTTTTTTGCCTTTTTTTTTGTAAATAGAGAAGTGAGGTGACTGTCGAAGCCCAAAAGCTTAAATAACAAAAACCTTTTAGAAGTATTTGTTTATTTCAGTTTTCTGCTTCACAGTACACTCTAGATGAGCCGTCTTTTACATGGACCTGTACGTTCTACTGTCTATAGAATGGCAGCCTTGCAGTTCCAAAAATCTTTAGAAAATAGCACAAACAGAACTAAACCAATCCCAGAGTCACAATCACAGCATCTAACACTGAATCACAAAAGAATAATTCTCAAAAAATAAATAAATAAACAATCAAATAAATGAAATGAAAAAAATTAAATGCAGCGCTAATTTCCGGGTGATGAGAATCCAGGGACTTTTTTTTAAAAATCCAGCCCAAAATATTTTTTCTAAAGGAAACAAGACAACATGGTTGTATGTGTTGCCCTGCATATGGCCTGCCGAGCTGCACGGGGTGCACCCGGCCTTCGCCCAGAATCGACTGACACGGGCAACAGCCTCCCTGCGAGCCCATCCCTCCCATCCTTCCTAATTAGGATTAAGCAGCTTAGAAAATGAATGAATGAATGGATGAAACTAAACAACCCGTTTTCTCTATGAAAACATTTTCTACAGAAATTCGTATAGACACAGGGACAGAACATTTCCTACGCCGCATGTTTAGAGATTTTCGATAGAAATCCATCTTTTCTAAAGCACATTTTCTTTCTATAGGAAATTATTTGGAACACGTGTTCAGTGAGACCTTTTCTAGAGAACTTCTTCAGAAACGTCATGTTCTGTAGAAAAAGTCTGTTCTAAAGAAGTTCTGAAGGGTTTCCGTAGAGTTCTATAGAACTTTTTTTTTTGCAGGTCAATGTTAGGATTATAAAATTATAATCTTATAAGATTATTATTTTTTTCCTGCCTTTGTATTGCTGATCATACAACTTGACTTATTACTTTTTACAAAACAACAACAACAAAAAAACAACAAAAAAAACCAACCCTCCACTCTGTAACTCTAAATTATGTAATTCTTTATATTTTCACTTCCGGGTTAAGTCTCAATAACTGCTCAGCTCAAATATCATTGCAATTCATTGCATCATCAGTTCATCTGATGGCCAGCAGAGGGCGCTAAAACCTCTTTAAAATCGTTTTCCAGCCCTGAATCTCAGGACACATGTAATTAAAGGTTCAGACTTTTTAACCAATTTCATATAAAAACATTTCAATACATTTTGTAGGGTAAATTATTTAGTTAAATATCTGACACCTGCATATTGGTTATTGAAGAGAAAACACTGCCTGCTTTAAATATCTTTTACTTTTAGTCTTCTCACTCATTTGTTGAACCGCTTAATCCTACTAGGGCCGCAGGGAGGTTGGAACCTTTCTCAGCCAACTCTGGGCGAAGGCGAGATACCCCCGGAACAGTTTGCCAGTCCATTGCATGGCCAACATACACACACACACACATGCATGCACACTCACACCTAGGGGCAATCTGGATGCCTTTGGATTGTGGGAGAAAATGGGATTACCCGGAGGGAACCCACAAATGCATGGGGAGAACATACAACCTCCACACAAAAAAGCCCGAGCCCGGAGCCTTCTTGCTGTGAGGCGGACGTGCTAACCACTACCCCACCATGCCACCGTCTTTCACTTTTTTCAATTCAGTAAATATTTGTTAGTAAACAATCAGTAAAACCTACACTACACTTCAGATGTGGATTCAAACCAACTCACATATGTATATTTTTAATGTAAAAGTTATGGAAGACCCAGTGCAGCTAACTGGGTTATCAAATGTCGGCCGTGTGTCTCACTGTGGTGAGAGGCGTGTAAAAGAACCATTGCTGGCTTTCGTCAATAGTAGGCTGCATTGCCGTCAGTGTGTTTCTGTCCTGGCGAGCTGTCCAGCGTGTGCTCTGCCCTCGCCCAGAGTCGTCTGAGATGGGTCCCAGACTCCCCGCAACCCTAATTAGGATTAAGCGGTTCAGAAAATGAATGAATGAATGAATGGTAGAAAGGAGCTCCTTAGAAGGTTTAGAATTTTTTGTTTTCCCATAGTCAAAAACCTACTTTTGGACACCAAGATCATCAAAGTGGTGAGATTCTGGGGTAAAAAAAAAATCCCCTTGACATGTTCGCATGGTGGCCATCTTAGAAAATGGCCATCATTTTGAAAATTCAAGTGGCCCGTGGGTCTAAGTAGTATTTGTGCCGAGAAGAAATGGTATTTAAGTATTGTTTCCATTCAGTTTGAACCACATGGGCTTTGTGTTACTTTGCAGGATGGCGGGTTCGGGAGTGGCACTTCGGCTTCATGAGTTTAAGGAAAGAAATACGATCAGCCAGCATCATGGACAGTGAGTCTATCAGTATGCAATATGTAACACCTGAATGCAAAAGGTTGTACCCTTTACTTTAAATCATGAAACCTACGAAACATTTAAGTCGGGTAGCTAACACTGTTAAGCATGTTGATTGATGTTTACTAATGGAAAAAATCATCAGAACTAAACAATCACACTGATATTTCTCAGTGTTATACAGATAAGTGCTGCCTCAATCCAAGCTGCTGGAGAACTTACTCTGCTTGAATTTAAAACCAAAATAAACTATTTTTTATGCGCAGTGGACAGATGTGTATCTTCTACTTCCTGAAACACACTGGGGGGAAAAAATTTAACATGTTACAGATATAATCTGCATGTTCTCCCCGTGCTTGCGTGGGTTTCCTCCGGATACTCCACTTTCCTCCCACAGTCCAAAAACATGCACATTAGGCTACACCTAATTGCCCCTTGGTGTGAGTGTGAATGGTTGTATGTGTGTTGCCCTGCTATGGCCTGGTGAGCTGTCCAGGGTGTACCCTGCCCTGGCCCAGAGTCGGCTGAGATGGGTGCCATCCTCCCCACGACCCTAATTAGGATTAAGCAGCTTAGAAAATGAATGATGGAATGAATGGATGAATAGAAATAATCATACTTGAATTTTTTAAGGGGAGGTACAGTGGCATAGTGGTTAGCACGTCCACCTCACAGCAGGAAGGTTCTGGGTTCGAGTCCTGGGCTTGGGCGTATCTGTGTGCAGTTTACATGGAGCCCCTTTGCTTTGCTCAGTCCATAGTCGCAGTCATCATCCTGCATGGTGTCGAGAACCTCTACGTGATGGTCCTAGTAACATATCTACTGCAGCTAATCTCTGACAACCAAATAAATTAATGAATGTAATTAAAAGAAAAGGAACAAGCTGGGTGGTACTGTGGTGCAGTGGTTAGTACCTACGCTTCATAACAAGAAGGCCTGGGTTTGATTCCCGGGTTCGGACGTTTCTATGCCGAGTTTGCATGTTCTCCCTTTGCTTGCATGGGTTTCTTCCGGGTACACCAGTTTCCTCTCACAGTCCAAAAACATTAGGCTAATTGGCTATTATACTAGTTTATTGTAAGCCCCCTAGGATGCGAGTGTGAATGGTTGTATGTGTGTCACCCCTGCGATGGCCTGGCAAGCTGTTCCCGGTCGCCCAGAGTTGACTGAGATGGGTGCCAACCTCCCCGTGACCCTAATTAGGATTAAGCAGCTTAGAGAATAAATGAATGAGAAAGAAGCTGATTGTTGTTTTTGGCGCCATCTGCTGCCTGACAGGTGAATTGAAGAAAAACATCACTGACAGGAACATGCATCTTCCTACCAATTGAAACCAACCTTCAGACAAAACAAAACAGATTTACTGCATGCCAGTGTAGAGGGTCACGGTTTTAGAGTAATCTTTTAAATGGTACAGTCTACACAAGTACAGAAGTATATTGTTAAAGTGCAGCAAATAACTGAAACAATCTTTCAAATAAGAACACAAGCACCAAACTCGGCACAAATACTACTTAGACCCACGGGCCACTTGAATTTTCAAAACGATGGCCATTTTCTAAGATGGCCGCCATGCAAACATGTCAAGGGGATTTTTTTTACCCCAGAATCTCACCACTTTGATGATCTTGGTGTCCAAAAGTGACAAAAAATTCTAAACCTTCTAAGGAGATCCTTTCTACCATTTCTAGCAAACAAGCTGGTGAAAAATACAGACAGATCAGGACATATGCAACAAAATATTTAAATTTAAATGTACAACTGGATTGTTTAGTTATTTGCACATTTTAGGTACAGTGATAGTCAATTTGCAGCATAGAATGCATCTCATAAAAAGTTGAAAACACAGTTATATACATTTTTGTCAGTGTAGAGTACAAAGAGTCAGACACACTAATGCACTGTTCCTCTTGTGTCATCACTGGCCCCAGCAGTGAGAAGGTCTCACTTGTCCTTTAATTCAGGGTAGTTTTAGGGTAGGCCATTCACAACTCTCTGCAATAGGTGGAAGTGTTGTCCAGAAGACCTCATGTGTCTCCGCTCTTTGTCCATCCCCAGTCAGCAGGACTCTTTGAGGACTCTTTGTTTCTGGTTGGTACTGTGTTCACTGACTCCATGTGCAACCTGCTGGATCAGCATTGCGCTTTGTGTGCTGAAGTAGTGCTGGGTTGGAGGAATGGCTTCATAAGGCCTTTGTTTCCGAGCAAACATGTCCAGTCTGGCATCACCATTTGAAAGATTCCGCTGAAATATTATGTTATCTGCTGCACTATTACATGGGGTGATTATTTGTTTAAATTTTTCACCTGGTTGTTCTGCAGAAGGGAAACGTGAATAAATATTATATACTAAAGTCTTATCCATTAATCCAAGAGTCATGTGTGGAAATTATTTAAAAATAGCCGTTCTATAGAACATCAAAACCCCTCAGCCAGAACACCTAAAGTGCTGGACAAACTTTATATGTTTAAGGTCACTGTGCCAAGGTCAAAGGTCACATATGCAAATTAGCTACAACAAGCACAGGTTTGGTCATAGGGAGTGTCTATGAAAAATTTCAGAAAGTTATAATGCATATGAGCTGAGGAAATGGCCCAGACAAACTTTATGTTCAAGGTCACTGTATCAAGGTCAAAGGTCACATATGCAAATTACCTACCTCACGGACAGGTTTAGGTCATAGGAAGTGCCTACGCAAAATTTCAGAAAACTGACCTGTGCACGAGCCGAGCAATTGGCCGGACAAAGTTATTGTCACACTGCCCGCCCGCCCGGCCACCAAGCCAACAACAACACCCTGGCTGAGGGGTAAAAAGTGTCCAAAACAATAGTGTGTGTGTGTGTGTGTGTGTGTGTGTGTGTGTGTGTGTGTGTTTTGACATGCAGGGTGTTACGGCCTGGCAGAGATGTGAAGGGATTATATCCTGGACAACTAGCCAGAGTTCACATCATTCCTTCACCATGGCAGAGGTATCAGATAATCGAGAAAGAGAGAGCTTGAAGGTGTTTGTTGGGGAGATATCAGATGCGATATTCGATGTGAGTTTGATCATTTCTCTCTGTCAGGATGAACCTGCTGTGTGTAAAGAGTCCAGAAGAGGAAAAGCAAACATACCAGCGAAGCTTCGACCTTCTCACACTGCAGGCCCTGGAGCTGAGAGCAACACACACACCTCATACACACCCGACGTATCACACTGTGTACCAACAGGAGTTCAGCCACCAGGCTCACCTCTACTGTACATGCTTTCATAGTTCTTCTCTAAAAGGCTAACAGACACACACACACACACACACACACACACACACACACACACACAGGCAGTACAACTAGCTTACACAGGTTTTCAGTGTTTACTCAGCCGCACAATAATTTAGTTTAGAGGTGTAATGTCAAACAATGTCTTTTTTATCTGGATTTAACACGTAGTGGGCGTGGCCTTACAGAATGGATAATGACCAACTTTGACCCAGAAACCAGGTGAAAATTGTGGAAAAGTCTCAGAAAACTCCACAAACTCCGGCTCTGATAGTTCCTCAACCTCAGATAGAGATGTGCACAAGACTGTTTCTTTAATCCAACTTATTTATGGATTATATATTATAATCCTAATTAGGGTTGCAGGGAGGCTGGTGCCGTTCCCACCGTCTCTGGGTGAGGGCTGGACAGCTCACCATACTATTGCAGGGCCAACACACATACAACCATTCACACTCACACTCACCCATAGGGTGATTTGGAACAGCCAATCAGCCTACTGTGCATGTGTTTTTGGACTGTGGGAGGAAACCGGAGTACATGGAGGAAACCCACGCAAGCACGGGACGAACACACAGAAACGCCCCGAGCCTGGGAATTGAACCCGGGACCTTGCTGTGAGGCGAATGTGCTAACCACTGTGCCACCGTGCCGCCTTAATCCCACATAAATATTTATTTTTCTTGTTCGTTTCTGCTTGAGATATTTTACTGAGAGCAAATAGATCTATTTCCTAAAAGATAAATAAATAATCCAGTTTAAACCGCAGTAACAGTACAGTTAGTAAAGACAAATTAATGAACACGCTACATCGTGCTGTTAATTGAGTCGTTTCTTAGCGCCCTCTGCTGGCTGATGGGTTAATTGTTATATTAAAATGCATTTGCTACATAACTGAGCTTTATGTTGCCTTTCTAATGTCGATGAAATCACTATATTACATGATATGATATGATATTATACTATAATGATTATGCTCTTTTTGTTTCGTAGCTCCTGATGACACGAAGCTGACCCTGAGCTCCCATTCTGCTCCTCTGCAACCGTGGTAACACAGACCATTTGGCTTGAGCCCCCAACCATCAGAGCAGCAACCCAGAGCATTAAATGTTACCTGTGGTGAATTAGTGTTAGTCGCTTTTTAAAACAGTCACATATTACATCAGCGGTTCCTTCCAGCCTCATCAGTCCATCCCCGATTTTAAAGCGTGCACTAGTGTTACAACTCCTGGCATGCTCAAAGACATGTTACCTTCCTGTATGGCTGTTCCAACTCGTTATTGACGCAAACCCGTTGGATTGGCTGGGATACATCACTGACCCTGTGCATCATAACACATTATGGTCCAGGGCTGAGCTGCACAAACAACAAGCTCAGAAAAAACGCAAAACATTTCTTTTTGTTCCTAAACCAACTGAGGACAGGAGAGACGAGTCGGTAATCCATTAGCTGCATAAGCCATTTTGGATATTCCGCCACGCTTATCTCTAGCAGCGTTCTCATCCTCAGAGTCACTAGAATGTGACGCCCCACTGTTTCCACAAGACTCCTCCCTTTCTGGTTCAAATAGGTCCCCATTTACACCCATTTCCTGCTGCTAACCATTGGTTCAGCCCCCAATAGTAACCCACGGGATACAATTACCCAGTTTTGTGCTTTTTATGGTCATTTATGTTAATATAAGCGCCACTGAGCCACCACTGACCACTTTATTAGGATCACCTGTACAATTGCTCTTTCATGCAATCATTCAATCATGTGTCCAATCATGTGTCGGCAACATAATATGTGTAATCATGCAGATACAGGTCAAGAGCTTCAGTTGAAGCTGGGGTTGGTAATCCGAAAAGCTAATCTCTTGACTGCCGGTTTACGCATGGTATGGTCATGCTCAAGCAGGGGGACAGGGGAGCGCTTGATTGGATATCTCCCAGTGGATCATGGAGCAGTGATTGGCTGGTGTTTTTATAGGATTGCAGTCACTACAGATGAGTCTGCAGAGACTGCGAACTCACACAAACTGGACAGAAGGACCAACCAGTGTTTATCTGCATGAACTGAACTGGATATTAAACTAGATGAGGAGGTGAAGTGAAGAGTGTTGTCAGTAATGTGATACCTGATTATAGATATATAAGGACAGTACAGTAGATAGAGATCCTCATGTTTCACCAATTTACAAAAGCCTTATTTTTATTAATATTTATTTCATGCCATGTCAGTGTTTAAGCCTCCGCTCGTTTGTTTGTTTGTTTGTTTTTTTGCATAACAAACGTTGACACTTGAACTTGTTTTTCTTTGGAAATGAATCAGTAGTGATGAAGAAAATAAACAGTGTTATCTGTTCTCTAGAATCCTGTTGTGTGTAGTCACAGTAAATACAATTAAATGTTAATGTGAGTACTGTCATTAAAAATACACACTTCACATCTCCTTTAAATGTTATTTTTAATAACTATATTTATGAAATGAAGTATATATTTATTAAGCACCTTCATGCTCAAGTTCAAGATTTCATTCGACGAATCGAAATGAAGACAGATTTAAATAAACAAAATGAAATGAACACAATTTCAGCCACACAGAATGAAGGTCCTGGGTTCATGTTTGTGTGCATGTTGGCCCTGTGATGGACTGCTGCTCTGACCTCAAGACAGAACTTCTATCAGACAGAAGATTGACTTCGCACAAAGCCCAAGCTTTCACATCTAAAACCAGATGCTGTTCCTACAGAATTCCTTCATAAAAAGTCAACGGATGAAAAAGTCAAAGGATGGACCGGAGCAGCACCTCACCGAAACAAACCAGTAAATGGTAAGAGCCTTTAGTTTACTTGTGCTGGACAACCCGGACCGAGTTCACGTCACTTCCGGGAAAAAATAGTTGTTCCACATTGGTTCAGCCCCCGTTAGTAATCCATGGGATAAAATTACCCAATTTTGTGCTTTTTATGGTCACTTATGTTAAAATAAGCTCCATATCACTTAACATATTACATTACGCATGAATTATGCTGTAAGGATGGTCAATACTGCTACAATTTAAAACAATCTATCGGCTAAAGACAGAAATTAATCCAGAGAATTGAATGAGATGAACTTTTAATAACTTTTAACTTAAACTTGATGCAGCAGGACATGAACGTCGGTCTATTTCAGAAAGGAAAATTAATCAAGAAGTTTGTAGTAAGATTTCATGTAAACATTTAAAGCCTCTCCAAATTGATGATCCTTTATAAAATTCCTTTATCCCAGTAGTATGAGCCTGTATGTAGGATTCAGTGTACAGTTCTTCAGATAAATTAGGGTTCCCAGCTATATCAGTACAGCAGCACGTTACACGTTAAGCGCAGTTTGAGAGACTAGTTCTGATTATGTGAAAGCAAAACTGAAGCCTGTGAATTACAGGCGGATAAAAAAAAAATAATAATAATAATTAACAGCAGGAGAACATCCTGGTTGTGGGGTTTGGGAAAGGTTTGATTAATTAAGGGCTCCAGTGTTCTGCATCTCATCTCAGTTTCCTTGAAGTGCACTTTGTGTGTACTTTGTTTTTAAATGTTTGAGCTCGCACCTGAACAATAGCGCAGGGTGAGAGATTTATTAAGAAATGTTTATTAAGATTAGTATGATCCAAAGCAAACCGTCACACTTCACCTCACCCCTTCAGACCGAGTAAACACAGCTGACCTTTCTGACAACACCAGAGCATGATTAATACTCATGTGTACCGAAACTCCGTCTTTAGTCCACAATAAAGTTGAGCAATCTTAAAACATTGTTTGGCTTCTTCTTCATGCATATCAAACATACTGTATGTTTGCACAACTTGAAAGAGTACCGGTACTGATGAGCCTTACACCAGAATTTGTGCATAAGTAATATGTTTAAGCAATACAGATGCTTATTTTAACATAAATGACCACAAAAAGCACAAAACTGGGTAATTTTATCCCGTCAACTACTAGCAGAGTCTGAACCAATGATTAGCACTAATTTTTCCCCGGAAGTGACATCAACACATTGGGCCGTGTTGTCCTGCGTAAGTAATCAAGCAGATATATTCAGTGAGCAACATTTAAAGTGATAAAAAAAGTGTTCAAGAAGCAACTATGGCAGCAATTTGGAAGAAATGGGTGTAAATGGTTACCTATTTGAACCAGAGGAGGTAAGGACGAGAACGATGCCAGAGATGAGTGTGACGGTAAATCCAAAATGGCTTATGCATCTAACGTTTTGCCGACTCGGCTTTCCTGTCAACAGTTGGTTTAGGAAAGAAACTGGCTGATAATGTGTTATGATGCACGGGGTCACAGCCAATCCAACGAGTTCACATCACTACCAGGCATGGTGGGGAAATGGAAAAAAAGAATAAAAAAAGCTTGTTGAACGTCGCAGTGTTACTGTAGACACCTGTAGCAGTGCTGGTTTTATGCCCACAGTCAAACCTGCAGCCATTTCACACTGAGGCTCTGGAGTTGTCTCAAAACAATCTTCAGAAAATGGTCACTATGAACAACGGAATGAACGCTGGGTGCTTTCCAGTCTGCCTGTGATAGTTTACCTTCCTAATCCATTCATCACCTGTTTCTTTTTTGTCTGGGTCATGACCAAAAACCAAATAAACTAACACCATCCTGTGATTTTTTTTTTTGCCAAAACCTGCTGCAATACCCTTTGAGGCAGGAGCACTGAACCAGGACTTAAGCTATTCATAAATTTAAGGTCTTACTGAAGGTACTGAAGGTTATACTGAAATCCTCGTGCTCGCTCTGTGCCCTTTAGGATAGGACGTACAAGCATGCTAATGAACATCAAGGCTAAGTGTGTGCCCCTGCTTACGTCGCACGCAGAAATCGTACCTTCTCAAAACCGATTCACAGAAATTAAAGTAGTGATGTTACTGCAGTAATATTTTGAATAAATATTTGCACGTGTTACCAAAAAGAAAAGAAATAATGATTTTTGTGGACACGAGGTGCTATCTTGACACGGGGACTTTCATTTTGACAGCATTCCATTTTTCCATCCAGGAACTAACACTCATGTCTTCATATTATTGTGATATTAAAAAAAATCAGCAAGGGGAACTTTAAAACTGATGGAAATCCATTTTTTCATCAGAGCTCTAACATCCCTGGCTTTAAGTTATTTGCAGGTAACCTCAGATAAAAAGTGGTCTAAACCACAAAAATGTTCTTTAGTTGCAAAATTAGACCATGATCTATGACCAAGATACATGCAAAACCTATTAGGATATAGCGTTGTTTTAATGCCTCCGTGCCAGAGAGATGTTTTTTATGTTGTCTGTCTGGGTCATTCTTGTAAATGCAATATTTTAAGAAAGCTTTAAGGGATTTTCTTCAAACTTTGCTCAGATGTCCACCATGACTCACGGATGAGCTGAGTAGATTTCAGAGGTGATAGGTCAAAGGTCAAGGTTACTGCAGCCTCATGTGTGCCATTCCCATTGCTGCCTCATGTTCATTACTTGCTTGTGAACACAGGATCCAAAAATGGCTTTAGGGTGTTTTTACAAATTTGGTTTGAACATCGACTTGGACTCAAGGATCAAGGTCATTGCGGCTTCATGTTGCGTGTGGACACTTTGTATATGTATATTTGCATTTACAGAGGTTGAAGGGAGACATCCTGTTCTGGAACCCCAATACTCTCACATGAGACCCTCTATTTACCTTGGAATATATTATTTGGACACCTTACCTTTGATGGCTTATATTATCTCCAGTCGTGTTAGTTTTGTGTTAAATTTAATGTGAATTTGTTTGATCACTGCATTTCAATTTGTAAATTTAATAACATTGTATTTTTCTCCTTATATTTTGTGTACTGCTGAAGAATACTTTATGATTGAAGGGGTGAGACATATGTACTGTGTATTTTGATTTGTTTAATGTTTTAATCTTAGGTATTTTGGTGCTTAGTGTGGTTTTCATTATTCAAACTCTGGAACAACTAACCCTGAGAAGATGGTTTACAGTTTGGTTATTACAGGCTTCCCAGTCACATGGCACATATGAGCAGAAGTTTAATTTTAATCCTCTCTATTTTTTTCAAGTCAGTTGAATATTTGGCTCCCTGAGAGCAGACACGTAAGACACGTGCACTTTTAAACTTCCATGCCCTGTTAGTACACACAGTACACAAATATTTCTGATCCGGTTAAAGGAAATAGGGTATGATCAGGTGTGGGGTCAGGTTACAACCATCCATATAAGAACAAGAACTTTATTGTTGCACAGAGATGTGGTGAAGACTGAAGAATAAACCAAGTCACAAAGGAACCCCATGCTGTCTGGGTAAGAGCTGGAACTGAGAGTAAATGAACTGATGCTGTGGGATTTCACATTAATTGTGGAAACTGATTGATGTATGAGATTTTTAATGTTGCAATTAATGATCTGATTTAGATTTTACCATAGATTTAAAAATAATTAATATATGGTAGCATGCTTTTATTTGAAAAATATACAGTGTCATGTAGATCAGTTCAACTTTTTTCAACTCGGAATGTAGAGCATTACCTTTATTTGTGCTTTTTTTAATTTAATTGAAATGTTCTTTTCATCTCTAGTCATAAAAAGCTAAAGACAAAGTCAAAAAATTCCAAGAATTTTGAAGTAGCCTTAGTGTTTTGGTCCCCACTGTATGTATAAAACCCCAGTATTGAAAAGCTCACTTAACTGCTTGCTTCAGTTTGATATAAATGAAGTATTAGCGTAATGTAATTTACCCACATGAGCAGCACACCATCAGCACACCATCAACCATCAATGTGATTTTT
Source organism: Neosilurus hyrtlii (assembly GCA_028564935.1). Lineage (NCBI taxonomy): Eukaryota > Metazoa > Chordata > Actinopteri > Siluriformes > Plotosidae > Neosilurus > Neosilurus hyrtlii. Next base: position 19,600 of record JAOUQZ010052059.1, read on the forward strand.
CATGGCATGTATGTCCATTTTTACGTACTTCTGTATGCATCGATGATTAGCTGGGGAAGGGGGTGTATATCTATACTTAACGTGTGCCAACATCCGGGACTGTATACCAAGTTTTTTGTTTTTGAAAAGCATATATGTATATTTAACCAAAAAACAAACAAGCATCCAAACAACAACAAATTAAGCATTTTGCTTGTTTGTTTTCTAATGCTTCTCTTGATTTTTCCAGAGCGCACTGCTTTAAATGTTAAAATCTCAACATAAAATGATTATGAACAGAAAAAACCCCACCCTACAGCTTAAAACATCTCATGGGAGCACCACTTTTTGGCAGTGCCTAAATCTGTATATTATGAATCTGTATGAATGCTAAGATGCCCCTAATCTTAACTTTATTTTAAAAGAACACTTATTCTTGTTACTGTAAACAGACAAAGAGCCAAAACAAAAATGTACAACAGGTGAATAAGACACTAAGCCCATGAGCTGGGGTGTTTTCACTGGGAAACATTTGTATTCAGCTAAAAAAAAAATTAAGTGATAATGGAAAATAAAACACATGAATTATCCACTAGTCTTGCTCACGAGGGAGGGAAGGATGGAGTGGGAGAACGACAGGTGGATCGGTGCAGCCTCTGCTGTAAAGCAGAGCTTGTACCAGTCCATCTTGGTGAAAAGGGAGCTGAGCTGAAAGGCTAAACTCTCAATTTACGTCGATTTCCGTTCCTATCCTCACCTATGGTCACAAGCTTTTGGTAGTGACCGAAATAACAAGATTGCGAATACAATCGACTGAAATAAGCTTCATCTGCAGGGTGGCGGAGCTCTCCCTTAGAGATAGGGTGAGAAGTTCTGTCATCCGGGAGGAACTCGGAGTAGAACCGCTGCTCCTTCGCGTTGAGAGGAGCCAGTTGAGGTGGCTCGGGCATCTGATTAGAATGCCTCCCGAATGCCTCCCTGATGTGGTGTTTCGAGCATGTCCAACCGGGAAGAGACCCCGGGGCCGACCCAGAACATGCTGGAGGGACTATGTCTCTTGGCTGGTCTGGGAATGTCTTGGCATCCCACTGGAAGAGCTGGAGGAAGTGACTGGAGAGAGGGACGTCTGGACCTCACTGCTTTCGCTGCTGCCCCCGCGACCTGACCATGGATCAAGCAGAAGAAGATGAATGAATGAAGGATGTATGAATGACTATCCAACTTTAAATACACATTTATACAAATTGGTGGATTTGAATTTCTGAATGAGGTTATATACAAGAAATCAATATCAAAGTGAAGGAGAATTCTATACAGAGCTTCTCAGCCTGTTGGTAGTAAAGAAGAGTCACTGATGTTTATACAGATGTTTTTTTTTTTTTGCTAATTCCTAGATTTCTGCACTCGTTTAATTCGAATCACTATTTTAATGTCTAGTCCACATGACTCAAATTGGACAGATGAAATATGCTTTGAGGTCCACAGGAAAGAACGTGATACCTGTATGTGGGTAAGGAGAACACCAGTTTGGTCAGTGAAGATGTTGGCGATACTAGTGGTGTTGATGCTGGTCCCCAGTTGGAATGAAGGACTCTTGCTGAAGAAGTGTGAACTGAAGTCGCAGCTTGAAAAAGGCCTTTCTCAGTTCCCAGGAGAGATGGTCGAGGATGTTCTTGCCAAAAGTAAGTTTATTAGACTAAATGCTGGAGATACAATGTTTAGGTCAAGCTACAGACAGTCATGTTTAAGAAAAGGCATCATGTGTCATTGTGTGATACATTAACCCATATCTGAACCTTGAATCAAGTTCTTCTTTTCTCTGCAGTCATCTGCACAGCAGAACACATTTCTGGGTTCAACACCAGTCTTGTAACCATAGTCCCACTAATTACAAGTGATGAAGATTACTTATCTGGAAGTGGAGAACTGCCCTCAGCAAATACTGAGAGTGAAAATGTATTTTATGAAAATGTGGTGGAGGTTATAGAGCCTTTTATTCTTCCATATGAGGAGGCTGAAGACAAGGTGAATCCGGAAGGTGATGAGGTCCAACCTGAGGAAAGTGTTGGTCATGATGATGGGCAAGCCAGGAAGCGGAGAGATGTTCCACCTAAGGATGAAGGGGATGGCTCTTGGATGGCAGGTGATAGCTCTGGAGAAGGATCAATTGAGCAGTATGAAGAAGCACAGGAAAACTCTGATCCACCTTTGGATAGCACAACAAATGCACCCATACATGATACCTTTGAAATGTTGTTCGGTGCCACAGATTTACCACCTGAGAAGACAACGGAGCCAGTATATTATGATACCTTTGAAATGTTGTTTGGTGCCACAGATTTACCACCTGAGAAGACAACGGAGCCAGTACATTATGATACCTTTGAAATGTTGTTCGGTGCCACAGATTTACCACCTGAGAAGACAACGGAGCCAGTACATTATGATACCTTTGAAATGTTGTTCGGTGCCACAGATTTACCACCTGAGAAGACAACGGAGCCAGTAGATTATGATACCTTTGAAATGTTGTTCGGTGCCACAGATTTACCACCTGAGACAAAAACAGATGACGTCCAACCTAAATCACCACTAAAGGATGAAGAGCATGGATCTTTGATAGTAGGGGATAACTCTGAAGAACAACCAATTGACCAGTTTGATGAAATCTTGACTGGTCCCACAGATTTACCACCCAGGACAACATTAGAGTCCATATATTACGATACCTATGAAATGCTGTACGGTCAGACTAGACGCTATGGGATCTTTCAGCTGAGTGAAAGAGCATGTAATTCAGGATCAAGCCACAGTCTGAATCTTTGTAAACTCGACTGTAGTGGTGAGCAAAGCTACACAATATCAGCTACTTTTCATAACTTTCATTTATTCATTCATTTGCTGCTGCTTAATCCCTCTAGGGTCATGGGAAGGGCCAAAACTTTGGCTGGTCTTCGTCTGGCCTCTCCCTTTACCAATCTGGCAAGATTTAACTTACCAAGGACTTAAGTCCCAACATGTATAGCTCTAAGGGCCATTTAGGGAAGCAAACCATGGCTTCCCAAATAAACCGTACACTGCAAGGTAATGGCCGAGCACCTCATGCTCAAGATTATCATTACGTAAACACATAATACAAAATTTAATAAAACAAAACTGTTATGGAAAGTGGGCGGCACCATGGCGTACTGGGTTCCATCTCCTGTGTAGAGTCTGCCTGAACTTCCAACGCTTACATGGGTTTCCTCTGGGTACTCCAGTTTCCTCCCATAGTCCTAGGTGACTTGACTGTTCCAAATTGACCCTAGGTTTGAGTGTGCATGTGAATAGCTGGTGTGTGTGTGTGTGTGTGTGTGTGTGTGTGTGTGTGTGTGTGTGTGTGTGTGTGTGTGTGTGTGTGTGTGT
>JAOUQZ010052067.1:0-22983 GCA_028564935.1 Neosilurus hyrtlii
ATCACCACTTTTGTCTAAAAGGGCTGCTAATAAAAAGAAGTAAAAAATTACTTCTCTATAATTTTTTGGTGAAAATGTATTGAACAATGCTATTGTAAGCAACAACAACCAAAAAATCATTCCAACAAGTATATTGAGGTAAAAATATGATTAATAAACAAAAACATTGAAAAAAACAATTTTTCAGAGAAATTAAAAAACATTTTTTTTGACTTTTGCACAGCATGAACTCCAAGCCATAACGAATGCTTTAGCATTCAAGAGAGCAAGTGAAGAAATAAAAAAATATGTGAACACTATGCCTGAAAGGTTAAATGCTGTAATCAAATTAAAGGAAGCCCACAAAAAATATTGACTTTTTTCTCAAAAAAGAGACTGTTATTTTTATTACTATATGTTCTCAATATGAACCAATATTACATGGAAGAAATACTTGAATAGTACTTGGTTTGTGATTTATCTTCATTTTATTAAGGGTATAATCATCACTGTATTTTTTTATTTCTCCACTCACTAAACCATTCCATATGGTCTGAAGTTCATTCATGCTATTCAAAAGTCAAAAAAATATCTTTTTTAACTTAAAGAAATTTTTCAGCCTCTAGCCCTTACCCTTTTAGACAAAAGTGGTGGTGTGTAATCTTTACTGCACACTATATGTGTGTGTGTGTGTGTGTGTGTGTGTGTGTGTGTGTGTGTGTGTGTGTGTGTGTGTGTGTGTAATGAAGACAATAAATTAATTTTCAGCTTACTTTTTTTTTTACTTCATTAAATGGATCAATGAAGTTGGAAAGTTTCCCATTGCCTTAATGTTGTGTTCTTTTCTTAAGCTGACTTCTAGGTCATTATTTTTTATTGATTATGCTATGAGAGAGAGAGAGAGAGAGAGAGAGAGAGAGAGAGAGAGAGGAAAGACAAATAGTATTATCAATTTCATTTTATGTAAAAACAAAGTTCATTTTATTTTTCTTGTACTACCAGTAGCAACCAGTAGGTGGCGATAAAGCGCTACTTTCTAATCGCTCAGAAGTGGCACATCATGTAAACAAAGGAGATGATTCACTGGTTAAAAAGGTAAAATCATTTGTTAGTTTCTCTTATTGACACCTGCACTTTAATGTAATAATAAACCATCACTGCGCAGGTAAACACTGAGTCTCAGACTTGCTGAAGAGTGAACTGTTCTTTATAGCTTCAGTTTCTAGCACAGGAAAGTTTATAAAATGCTTTGTGAGGAACTGGGATGTGGCTTTGTTGTGTGTTTGGCACGTGGTGGACTGCAGAGGGAGTAAACTGGGCCAGCAGCTCTCTCCTGGCACATGCCACAGACGACATGCTGTCCAAAAGGTGGTCACATTTGGCACTGGGTCTGTCCCACAGCCTGGAGTGGGAAATTGAGGTCAGTGAGTAATATCATCTGTATTAGTCATGAACCCTGTTTCTGAGACACTCATTATTTAATAGGCATCTATTCACTGTGAGCTTTTTTTTCTCCCTGTTTATATTTTTGTTTTCTAATAAATGCAACTGGTGTTTGTACACGAATACAAGCAAATCACTTGATGTAATTATTCTGTAAACAATCACACTACACCTAACTTAATCTTATCCTCTGAGTCTACTCACTCACCCACTAATTCGCCGAACTGACCCTACTGCTAGGGTCGCGGGGAGGCTGGAGCCTATTTCAGCCAGCACTGAGCGAAGGTGGGGTGCACCCTGAATGGCTGGCCGGACCACTGCAGGCAAAACACTCACTCACATCCACACCTAGAGGCAATCTGGAACAGCCGGTTAGCCTAATGTGCATGATTTTGGACCCCAGAACCTGGAGGAAACCCACGCAAGCACGGCGAGAACATGCAAACTCCACACAGAAGCGCCCAAGCACAGGAACCGAACCCAGGATTTTCTTGCTGTGAGGTAGATGCGCTAATCACTACACCAATGTGCCGCCTTTAAAGAAAATGTAGATAAATGCATGCAGTCTTTCTTCACTGAGTGGCATGACACAGCTTCAGGCCCTCTGGGTTAACAAGCTCAGAATCTGACCTCACGACCTTCTGTCACATACCGACACCCGGCCTACATATATTAACTACGTTCACTCGCACTCAGAAACGGCTCCCTTTTTAGTTACGCAGCCAGAAACAGAGACAGTCCAAACAAGTCACACACATGCATTCCAAACACTGCGCCAAGCCTCCCATTCTTTTGCTTCTTGGCTGCCTGTGTGAATTCTTCATCCAGAATGCGTTTACAGCATGAACGATTCACATTCCTCACATTCCTTCCTCCGTTTGTTCCCTTTTCTGTCCTGCATCTCGAATCAATAGAGCTTTAATGCAGTGCTTAGTTACAGTACAGACAAAACTTAAATGCAAAGTGTTTAAAGTAGAACAAGGGTTACATAAAACTAATATAATCACACAGTGATCATTTTGCCATTATCTCATGCATGAAAGTAGGCCCAGTGTTCACTCTTCTGTCTGTGTATGGAGGTGTAAGAAGGTCGGAAGCTCGTAGAGGGCCTGATATTTAGGGATGATGGAGGAAGGGGGAACGGAGTATGAATCAGATCTGAGTCACAGGATCTGTTGACTCATCGTTGACTGAGTGAGTGTGTACAGATAAAACATCGGCAGTGGGGTAATGCGACGCGGCAAAACAGGCTTGAGGCTTCTCGAAGGATCTCTCACGAGCTGATGGGAAATTTAATAATACAGCTGAATCACTGTTTCGAAATAGCATTTCACACATACAGCATGTCATGCTGACGTTAATGGTGTCACTGGCGTGAATAGCAGTGATGTCAAAAGCTGAAATCAGGCATAATGGTGATGAGAACTGACTGTAAGACATGACTAATTGTACTGTATCATTTAAACATGCTCATGCTGCAAAGTGCACAGTGAGCACAGGGGTGTATGGGATGATGATGATGATGATGACGACGATGGCAGTGATGAGTGGAGAGGCGGGAGTTAAGGCATGTGTAGAGGCTCATGATCATCTGCTGAAGGCTGGATGTAAAGTTGTGCAGCTCAGACTGGATCTGTACAAAAATAGAATTGAGTAGTAATAAATAAGGAAGTGGCGTCATATGATGAAAAATGCTTCCCCAAAACACCATATATAGACCAGCACTTCCTTTAAATGCTATATTTGGACAAGGACTTCCTTGAAACACAATCATATTCTTCTTTACTGTAAGAAGGGTGTTGAGGAAGATTCCTAACTTGGTATAATGTAAGTTTATGAGGGCATTATCACTTTAGGACAGTCTTAATGCAGTTGCTGTCTCATGCAGGGAACTTTTTGACCACTGTACAAACAAAACAAGGGCTTTGCCAGTCGAACTGCGCTGTTTCTAATATTTTTGGCATTATTTGATTGATAAAGACAGGTTTTGGAAATTAATAGTAGCAAGAGTGTTTGGTAATTCTAGGAAACTTGTGTTCGAACAGTCAGTGCTGTTCTGTAGGATAAGCTCCACCCCAGTGTTTCTTGGTCTATTCTCTGGAACAGGAAATAAAATTCATCCTGGTTCCTTCAGTGGAAATATCCAAATTCCCTAAGAAACCTCTCTAGTCTCTGAAGGTGGAAACTTCTTCCTTGAGTTTCAGAATTCCTCATAAATATTCTTGGTTCCTGGTAGGTTCTTGTAGTGGAAACATACCTATTGTATCTGAGCTTCTTCTTACCTGAAATGGTTCCTGTGGTGTGTCTGAAGATCCTTATTGGTTCCTGAATGTTTTTCCTGAAAGTTTCCAGTTAAAGTTTCTGAGGTCCTTAAAATGTGTGTAGTTCCTGAAAAGGGACATGCATTGGGTTATTGGGCTTGTAAAAAAGTAAAAACATTCATGGTTATTGAAATGGTTTGTAAAGGTTCCTGTGTTCATCTCATGAGTTCCTGAAATGGTTCCTGTGGTGTAAGTGGATTCCAAAGACCATTCTTGGTTTCTGAAAAGTTGTTCAAAAAGTTTCTTAGGTCCTGAAAAACTTTCAAGGTGATGAAAGGGCTCCTGAGCCCCAAAAATTCCAGAAGACTGAAAAGGTTCCTGTGAAGGAAATGCTTATATGACTGTGGATTTAAGGAGATCCAAAACACCAGCGACCCCTGTTTCCATCCAGGGCGTCAATGTGGAAATGGTGGAGGATTACAAATACCTTCGAGTTCATATTGACAATAAACTGGACAGGGTTAAGAACACGACCGCAATTACAAAAAGGGCCAGAGCCACCTCTATTTTTTTGAGGTGACTAAGGTTATTAAACATCTGTCGAACACTGCTCAGGATGTTTTATGAGTCTGTTGTGGCCAGCGCTATTCTCTATGCTGTTGCATGCTGGGGCAGCAGGCTGAGGGTTGCAGACGCCAACACACTGAACAAACTGATCTGCAAGGCCAGTAACGTTGTGGGGATGGAGCTGGACTCTCTGACGGTAGTGTCGGAAAGGCGTATGTTGTCCAAAATAAGGACAATATTGAACAATACCTCCCACCGCTTCACAGCCTGCTGATCAGTCACAGGAGCATGTTCAGTGAGAGACTGATACCACCTAAATGTACCACTGAACGACACAGGAAACCATTCCTACCTGTGGCTATTAAACTGTAAAACTCCTCCATATAGCAACAACATCCACTGTTATACATTTACATTTTGCACTACATTTACATTCTACTGTTTATCATACTGATAATACTGTACATATTACTCACTGACAGGATGAAGATATTACTAACTTCTAATTTTAGACACACGCACACATATATGTGTGTGTGTGTGTGTGTGTGTGTGTGTGTGTGTGTGTGTATAATCTCCCTCTCACATATATGTGTATATATAGACATTTGTAGTTTTTCTTATTGAGACTTTTATCTTTATCCTTTTCTTTTCTTGGTGTGGAGCAACTATATGCACACAATTTCCTCTGGGATCAATAAAATATTCTGATTCTGATTCTGGTATACTGAGTCACTGAAAAGGATCCTGTAATGAAAATGTGCTTAAAAATCCCCAAATATTCCTCTTGTGGCAAAACAATAAGCCAACAGATTTTGTAGAATGTTATCACTCCCCAAAAGGTTCCTGTGCCTGACTTTGTTAGCTTACTAAAATAAATTCTAAATCCGTGGGCTAGAAAAGTTCTTGAGTCCCTGAAAAGCATCACTGATTCTGAAAAAGGTCTCTGTGTTGGAAATGCACTCATTCGTGAGTCCCTAAAACCATTAACAAAACCCCCCACAAAAGGTTCCTGCAAAACAAAAAGTTCCTGAAAAGCTTCCTTTGTTGGAGAGGCTATGGGGATTGGATAGTTCCTTCAAAACTGTCTTGTGTCTTGAAAATGTGCCTCAAGTTCCTGAATTCCTGATAGACGTGAAAACCTGAATTTCTCACCTGGACCAGCCTCAGATCCTGAAAAGGTTCCTGTGGTGGAAACGTACCAAACATCCTGCATTCCTGAAAAGGTTCCTGGAGTGAAAATACGCTTACTGCTGGATCCTTGAATTGAATTGGTCTCTGTTTGACCTTTAGGTGGCTCTGGAGAAATATAATAATGTGATAATAGCTTGTTTATTGCTTATAGCACGTGCCTCGCAGCCCAGGTTGTTTAACAGTTTTATGTGTAGTGATAAAGCAGGATTCATTTTAGATTTCCTGAGAATTTTTAAGCAAACATTGTCCAAGTGAGCGAGTGTGTAAATATGTGGGTGTGTATGACCATCAGTGCATGTGAAACACACAATTCCTCACTGGGCTTTCGCTTGCTGGTTTGTGTGTGTGTGTGTATGTCTTGTGCTCACTCTCTGCTTGTCCTCTACTGGAACAGTAATATCTGATTTCCTCTGTGTGTGCGTGCGTACAGTGCGTACTCGCCTCTTCCTCTGTGTTCTCTGGCTGTCAGCAAAGAGCAGAACCGTGTCAAAGCAACGTGAGTCACTGGCCCCTCTCTCAGTGTTTCTGTGTGTGTGTGTGTGGGGGGGGGGGGGGGTATCTGCATGTGCGTCTGCATGTGTATTACGAACCTCACATGGATAGCGTGGCTAGACTTTGGCTCTGAGCGTTTGAGTGGAGAGCCCTCCTGTCTTTTGGTTATCGATTAACAGCACAAGTTTCACACATACAAACAAGGAGTTATGGAAACAAACAGCAACAGCCGTCTGTGCCAATTACAGCAATTAAACAAGACTGCAATGAGGTGTGTGATATTATGTATCTCCCAGAAGGTTCATTATTCAGATGGTGCACAATAAAAAGCCATGTTCATGTCCTTGTTTGAATGAGCACAGAGTGGTTCCATCATGGCCAAGTGTAAATATCTGGAATGTAGATCATGAATCTGGAAGCACAATAGAAATGACCTTACCTAGAATTTATATACTACACTTCATATCTCATTTTGAATGATTTTTAATAATATTTTGGTGATTTATCTTAAAAGGAAATAGCCATTTGGTCGAGACCTGTATTTAAACACTATTTAGACTGAAATGAAGCCTGAAATGAAAAAAGTGCAAAAAAAAACAAAACAAAAAAAAAACCGAAAACCAATTGTTTATTACTTTTTTCTTGGTGTAGCCTTTCAAGGATTAAAGAGAAAACCAACTGAATTCAACTGATGCAACAATCTACAATCATTAATAAAAAAGTTACTGTGAACTTGTTTCTTTACACATTAACTCGAGTTTCTGTTTTATTCCACAGTGTGTAATTCGATTTACAAAAATACATTTTTAAAACCGAAACAAAGAAATACACAAACATGGTATACATCATAGGTATCAAACTCAGGCCCGCAGGCCAAATCCAGTCCGCCGCCTTATTTTATGTGGCCCGCAAGAGCTTTCAAAGAATATGATTATCGTACATTTTTTACATCAGTCATTACCATGAAACCGAATTCATCATCCTTCCACTAGGTGGCAACTTATTTCAAGTAAACGGCTCGTCATTCACGACTTTATAAAGATTGCATTCTAGCTTGTCGCTGTAAAGCATTATTAGAATATATGTTTTGTGATTGATCGGCCCTTTGAATTTTAAAAGTCAGTTTTCCCCCCATTTCTTGGAAAATGGAGGAGTGTTTAGATGCCATTAGGTAAATGTCTATGAGAAAGCAAGGCCAGAGTGCAGACTTCAGCACTCCTCTCGGCCCCTGATCCCCAGAGAGAGAGAGAGAGAGAAGAGAGAGAGAGAGAAGAGAGAGAGAGAGAGAGAGAGAGAGAGAGAGAAGAGAGAGAAGGGGTGAGGGGGAGGTGGAGCGCAAGAGAGAGAGAGACTCCATTCACACTGAAAACTGTTATTTGCCACTATCAAACAATAGTAGTTTTGTGTGGAAAAGGGAGCAAAACAGTCAAAACTTTAATCCATTCTCTGGTCACCTACAAACATTAACAATAGTCTTTCGAGTGGGAATTTAACATATTGTGCCTGGATGTGATGTTGGTGGTGGTGATGGAAACACTGCTTTCCTTGTAGTGTTACCCAGTGAGATTACCGGCACAGTGCAAAAATGGTCTACTCAATATGATTTCACATCACACTGGAATCTGCTCTACTCTTGTGGACTAGAATTTAGTTCATGACAATACTTGATGAGTCCACTTGCAAAACCTGCTAAGTCAAGTTTTGTAAAAAAAAAAAATAAAAAAAAAAAGAAAGAAAGAAAAAAAAAAAGACTTATTTCCCTTAGCCTCTTTTTCAGGCACCTGTGCGTGTCCCACTGATAGCTCCACTTTCAAAACCTGCTAACTCGTGTTATAAATTGTAGCAGAGGAAGCGATACCCTGTCAGATAATTTCTATGTCTATAAAAAAAATCTGATTTTTATCAGATAGATTAGAGATTACATGAAATTACAAGGAATCTCTAAATGTCTTTAAAACATTTTTGTATGTATTTCTTTTTTAATAAATTGCTAAATGTTAAAGAATGCATTCATCATCACAAAAAAAAAAAAAACAAATCACTCAAACTCATCCAGCTGACGGTGTTTCTCTGCATATCCACCACACCCAGCAGATATCAGCTCAACAAACTACAAATGTTATCTGTATAACGCGTTTCTGCTGCAAGTAATAACCCCCAACACCCCCCCACACACACCAATGTGTGTGTGTGTGTGTGTGTGTGTGTGTGTGTGTGTGTGTGTGTGTGTGTGTGTGTGTGTGTTAAATTCCTTGCTTCTTAATCAGCCCATAAACATTCAAGCTAATTCGAAAACCATTATGATTTTCCTTCTTTTACCATGAACACTGACGCCTTCAAACCCCCCCCACCACCACCACCAAAAAAAAACAAAGGGCCATACACCCGATAGTGTTCTAAACCCTGCATTAACTCATCTTGTTGACATTTTCTTCAATCTTTGTGTATGTATCATGCGTTTTTCTCACTCTGTAGTTATTTAGCCTGCTTTTGTTCTGTTGGCATTAGTTACTAAATCCTATCTGAGCGTGCACACACAGGAGCAAGGAAAGAGCTGCGATAAGATCTGATCAGTGTGCGATGTTGTGTGGAGATTGCCTTCCCACAGTGCAGTGTGCCCTGTAGATAAACAGGCTCATTTCCCAGACACCAGAACCAGTGCTGTCCTAAAGGGGGCAGCGTGAGACATCCCTTGCTGTGCCTTTCCTGTATGATAAAGAGGCTGGAACTTGACAGATTTGGGGCTTCTATACAATTGAAAACAAATACGTTTTGGACTAAGTTCAAAAAATGGCTGCACTCTGCATACGAACTCATCACACGCATAATATTTGGGTTGCGCACATAGAACTTTTACCTTTTAATAAAACTTTAGTTAAGAGTTCCTATCCAAGTCTGGTGCTATATTAAAAAATAGTTTTAAAAAGTCAAGAAAACCAACAGAATGTGAAGAAATAGCAGTTTTGACATTATGGCAAAGATGTCTGTGTAATGTGTTGTAAGAATATCTACTAAATTAGCATGCTAACCAGCAAGAGTGGACGGACTGTCAAGTCTCATAATAAAACTTTGTACCTTAAAAGGTGACAGTGAGCTGCTGTAGTGTTCAGTCTACTCTCAGTCCATCGTTAGAGCTTGAATAAGTCAGTCAGGCGTAAAACCTGCAGCTGTGATGTGAACTGGAGAGCTGTATTGTATTCGAAAATCGTTCGCATGTGCAGAATTTTTTTTTTAGATTTTTAAAAAAAGGGGTCTAAAATGAAGTTTGGTACTGAATTCACAACATTTTTTCTTTTTTGTAAACTGGTAAGTAATCAACTGTTCATGCTTCCACTGGGTATTTAACAACAGCTTATAAATGTAGCTTATAGTGTAACATTACTGACAATGTTGGAGGACCAGAAGGTCATGAGTTTGAGTCCCAGGCTCGATGAGGGCATTTCTGTGTGAAGTTTGCATGTTTTCCCTGTTCTTGTATGGGTTTCCTCTGTGTACTCTTGTTTCCTCCCACAGTCCACATGCTATTAGGCAAATTATTTAGGGAATTAGCAGTTCCAAATTGCCCCTAGGGGTGAAGGTCAGTGGTTGTGTGTATGTGTGTTGGCACTGTGATGGACCAGTAAGCTGTTCAGGGTGTACCCCACCTTCACCCAGAGTCGGCTGAGATAGGCTCCAGCCCCCCACCCCCCGTCCCATTAATTAAATGATTAAATGGTTTGGAAAATAAATGAATGCATGAATGATTGTTGCCTCTGATTTGCTTAGTAGGGATCTAAACCTACATCTGGGTTTTATTACCTGAGTTTTTAGTCGCCTTCCCAGAGATGGAATGTAATGTCCATCCCATCATCATGAAAAAATGTGGCGCAAAAACATACCATGAACATGGTGAGGAAGAACAACAAATCATATGTAAAGTGGATCCAGTGTTTGTGTCACATTTCTGAAGTGAAAGTGTGGAGAGAGGGATCCGCTCTCAAGACCAGGTGTCCTTCCTTTTAGACGGAAAGTCTTTTATTTATGTACAAGGATTCAGTCTTTTCAGCAGGAGTGAGTGATGTTAGAGAAGTGCACAACACTTCAATCTGTTTAAGGTGTGAATTAAATATGACGGTACTTTAATTAAATGAATCAAATAAACGGGCTGGTTAATGTGAAGTCTTTAATTTATTAATTTTATTAAATCCACATTTCATGGGTAGAAAATGGCTAAGGACGCTATCTAGTGGTTAAAGTAGTTCTGAACTGTGAAAATCTGATGACAACGGTCGACCGCTTGGTACGACTGTACATCCAATTTTTAAAAGAAAAACAGAATGTTAACATCCTCTAATCAGAGGTGGGTGGTAGCCACCTTCCCAGGCCCTGTCCTTCAGTAGGAAGCAGTGTCCCTGCCCTCACACGACCCCCTTCCTCAGAGAGAAAGAGTGAGAGAGAGGCTAAAGTGAGAGAAAGAGTGGGAGAGAGAGAGAGAGATGTTAGATTGAGAGAGAGAGGTTAAAAAGAGATGTTAAAGAGAGAGAGAGAGAGAGAGAGAGAGAGAGAAAGAGTGGGAGGTGTTAGAAAGAAAAAGGTTCAAGAAAAAGAAGAAAAAGAGAGATATGTTAGAAAGAGAAAAAGGTTACAGTGAAATAAAGAAAGTTTAGAGTAAGAGAGAGAGAGAGAAAAAAGGGAGGGGAGTTAGTGAGAGAGAGAGAGAGAGAGAGAGAGAGGTTAGAGTGAGAGCGAGAGCGAGAGAGAAGGGTTAGAGTGAGAGAGTTTAGAGAGACTGAGAGTGAGAGAGAAAAAGGGAGAGAGTTTAGAGTGAAAAAGACAAAGAGTAAGAGAGACAGGTTAGAGTGAGAGAGAGGTAAGAGAGAGAGAGAGAGAGAAAAAGAGAGAGATTAAAGTGTGAAAGAGTTTAGAGTGTGAGAGAGAGACAGTTAGAGAGAGAGAGGTAAGAGTGAGAGTGAGAGAGAGAGATTAGTGTGAAAGCGACAGAGAGAGGTTAGAGTGAGAGAGTGAGGTGGAAAGAGAGAGAGAGGCAGAGAGAGAGAGATTAGAGTGAGAGGTTAGAGAGTGTGTGTGTGTGTGTGTGTGTGTGTCACGCATGCACACACACACACACACACACACACACACACACACACACACACACATGCACACACACACACAAACAGCCACACACAGCCCTGTTTGTTCCCAGTAATAGTTCTGCAAACTAACAATAGTATCTTATCAGTAATAGTATCTTCATTAACACTCTACTGTTTTTATTTTATTTATCTTTTTTTTCCCTATTTATTTTTATCTATTTATTTATTTATTATTATTGAAAATTATTTTATTTTAGTGCCTAGAAGATCGATACTGTTGTTATTAATGCTTAATTCCTTTTTTGTTTTCATTTTATATATTTATTCTTTTTTTAAATTCATTTATTGGTACCATTTTTGTTTATTTATTTCATTATTTATTTGTTCGTTTTATTTATTTACTCATTTTTATATTCTTTATTCTATTAATATTATTATCATTATTATTATTATTTTAATTATTATCATTAATGAGAGAGAGAGAGAGGTTAAAGTGAAAGAGGTTAGTGAGAGAGAGGTTAGAGTGAGAAAGGTTAGTGAGAGAGAGGTTAGAGTGAGAGAAAGAGGTTGGTGAGAGAGAGAGGTTAGAGCGAGAAAAAGAGGTTAGAGTAAGAGAGGTTAGTGAGAGAGAGGTTAGAGTGAGAGAGAGAGGTTAGAGTGAGAGAGAGAGGTTAGAGTGAGATAGGTTAGAGCGAGAGAGGTTATATGGAGAGAGAGGTTAGAGCAAGAGAGGTTAGTGAGAATGAGGTTAGAGCGAGAAAGGTTATATAGAGAGAGGTTAGAGTGAGAGAGGTTAGTAAGAGACGGAGGTTAGAGCGAGAAAGAGAGGTTAGAATAAGAGAGGTTAGTGAGAGAGAGGTTAGAGTGAGAGAGGTTGGTGTGAAAGAGGTTAGAGTGAGAGAGAGAGGTTAGAGTGAGAGATGTTAGTGAGAGAGAGGTTAGTGAGAGAGAGGTTATATAGAGAGAGGTTAGAGTGAGAGAGGTTAGTAAGAGATGGAGGTTAGAGCGAGAGAGAGAGGTAAGAATAAGAGAGGTTAGAATAAGAGAGGTTAGTGAGAGAGAGGTTAGAGTGAGAGAGGTTGGTGTGAAAGAGGTTAGAGTGAGCGAGAGAGGTTAGAGTGAGAGATGTTAGTGAGAGAGAGGTTAGTGAGAGAGAGAGGTTAGAGTGAAAGAGGTTAGTGAGAGACGGAGGTTAGAGCGAGAGAGAGAGGTAAGAGTGAGAGAGGTTAGTGAGAGAGAGGTTAGAGTGAGAGAGAGAGGTTAGAGTGAGAGAGGTTGGTGTGAGAGAGGTTAGAGTGAGAGAGAGAGGTTAGAGTGAGAGAGGATAGTAAGAGAGAGGTTAGTGTTAAAGAGAGAGGTTATATAGAGAGAGAGGTTAGAGCAAGAGAGAGAGGTTAGAGTGAGAGAGGTTAGTGAGAGAGAGGTTAGAGCGAGAGAGAGAGGTTAGAGTGAGAGAGGTTAGAGTGAGAGAGATTAGTGAGAGAAAGGTTAGAGTGAGAGAGAGAGGTTAGAGTGAGAGAGGTTAGAGTGAGAGAGGTTAGTGAACGAGAGGTTAAAGTGAGAGAGAGAGGTTAGTGAGAGAGAGGTTAGAGTGAGAAAGAAAGAGGTTAGAGTGAGAGAGGTTAGTGAGAGAGAGGTTAGAGTGAGAGAGAGAGGTTAGAGTGAGAGAGGTTAGTGAGAGAGAGGTTAGAGTGAGAGAGAGAGGTTGGTGAGAGAGAGAGAGGTTAGAGTGAGAGAGAAAGGTTAGAGTGAGAAAGGTTAGTGAGAGAGAGGTTAGTGCGAGAGAAAGAGGTTAGAGTGAGAGAGGTTAGAGCAAGAGAAAGAGGTTAGAGCGAGAGAGATTAGTAAGAGAGAGAGGTTACAGTGAGAGAGGTTATATGGAGAGAGAGGTTAGAGTGAGAGGTTACAATGAGAAAGGTTATATAGAGAGAGAGGTTAGAGAGAGAGAGAGAGAGGTTACAGAGAGGGGAGTTAGTGAGAGACGGAGGTTAGAGCGAGAGAGGTTATATAGAGAGAGGTTAGAGCGAGAGAGGTTAGAGTGAGAGAGGTCATATAGAGAGAGGTTAGAGCGAGAAAGGGTTATATAGAGAGAGACGTTAGAGTGAGAGAGGTTAGTGAGAGAGAGGTTAGAGCGAGAGAGGTTAGTGAGAGAGAGGTTAGTGAGAGAGGGGTTAGTGAGAGAGAGGTTAGTGAGAGAGGGGTTAGAGCGAGAGAGGTTAGTGAGAGAGAGGTTAGAGCGAGAGAGGTTAGAGTGAGAGAGAGGTTCGAGCGAGAGAGGTTAGTGAGAAAGAGGTTAGAGCGAGAGAGGTTAGAGTGAGAAAGGTTATATAGAGAGAGGTTAGAGGGAGAGAGGTTATATAGAGAGAGAGGTTAGAGCGAGAGAGGTTAGAGCGAGAGAAGTTAGTGAGAGAGAGGTTATATAGAGAGAGGTTAGAGCGAGAGAGGTTAGTGAGAGAGAGGTTAGAGTAAGAGAGGTTAGTGAGAAAGGTTATATATAGAGAGATTAGAGCGAGAGAGAGAGGTTAGAGCGAGAGAGGTTAGTGAGAGAGAGGTTAGAGCGAGAGAGGTTAGAGCGAGAGAGGTTAGAGCGAGAGAGGTTAGTGAGAGAGAGGTTAGAGTGAGAGAGGTTAGTGAGAGAGAGGTTAGAGTGAGAGAGGTTAGTGAGAGAGAGGTTAGAGTGAGAGAGGTTATATAGAGAGAGGTTAGAGCGAGAGAGGTTATATAAAGAGAGAGAAGTTAGAGCGAGAGAGGTTAGTGAGAGAGAGGTTAGAGTGAGAGAGGTTATATAGAGAGAGGTTAGAGCGAGAGAGGTTATATAGAGAGAGAGGTTAGAGCGAGAGAGGTTAGTGAGAGAGAGGTTATATGGAGAGAGAGGTTAAAGAGAGAGAGAGAGGTTACAGAGAGGGGGGTTAGTGAGAGACGGAGGTAAGAGCGAGAGAGGTTAGTGAGAGAGAGGTTGGTGAGAGAGAGGTTATATAGAGAGAGGTTAGAGCGAGAGAGGTTATATAGAGAGAGGTTAGAGCGAGAGAGAGAGAGAGAGAGAGAGAGAGAGAAAGAGAGAGAGAGAGAGAGAGAGATGTGTCGTTAAACAGAGCGTACTCGTTATGGTTGTGACAGAAAGTGATCCGTTTGTGTGTCGTGTTTTTACAGTCTTTCAAAGAGAGCACTGCAGTGTAAAAATTACCAAGTCACTAGTGGATTCCCGCACATGTCTGTACACACACACACACACACACACACACACACACACACACACACACACACACACACACACACACACACACCAGTTTTGTGGTCTAAAATTTTGATGTTGCTTCCACATCCTTTCATTGTTTTTTACTTAAAAAAAGGAATGAAAACATTGCTCTTTGCATGACTGCCACATTTCAATAAGTTTGCTTTATCCTCCTGCACATCCTTGCAGCTCATCCTCCCACAAAAAAGTAGTGAGATCATCTTTTGAAGAATGTCCGAGAAAACAAAAGACTCAACAAAGCAAACCATGGAATGTTTTCATATGTCTAGCACTGAGAAGGAGAGCTAACCGAGATCCTGCCATCTGTCCTGTACCACAGAGTGGTTCCTCTCTCATCTACTGGCTCACCTCACCATCCCCTCAAATGCTTATGCCCTGCTCACTATTTAAAAGTAGAAGCTATGGCTGTTAGCAATGGAAAATGAGATATCCATCCACCCATCCTCTATAACGCTTATTCATCAGGGTCATGTGAGAACCTGGATCCTATCCCAGCTGACTTCAGGTAGAGGCGGGAGACACCCTGTGCAAGTCCCCAATACATCCCCAGGCAAACACAAGGCTAAACAACCACTCACACTCACATACACACCTATGACCTGCCAGTTGATCTCATGTGCATGTCTTAGACTGTGGGAGGAAGCTGGAATACAGGGAGGAAACCCACACTAGCACAGGAAGTCCACATAGAGAGGCACCAGAGCCTTTTGGCTGTGATCGTATGTGTGTTATGTATGGATGTATGCGCTAACCACTATTGGGGTATGAAAAAATTACAAGTTCAGTGAAATTTTTTCTTGACTCCCAAGCAGCACATCAGCAAGGTGTGCTACTGTCAAGCTAGCACCGCAAGGTGGAATCCAGAATGATGCATGCAGCCAATCAGTCTGATTGAGTCGAGCTGTCAAGAGATGGATGGAAGCCATAATGTTCACGTCCCTGTTACATTAGCGATCACCAGCTGTGACCAAATCAGGGCAGAAATGTTGGGATAAACAAAAAGTGGGAAAAGTGGAAACTCCAGCAGAACAATATGAGAGAGGGAGAGCCAAGGGCTATGAGGACAGGGCCAATTAGCTGAATTAGTTTTTTTTTTACAGAGTCAGCGCTAAGGCTTCTGTTCAGCCCCCTTCTTACTTGTCAGTAGCCAGCCTGAACCCCCTGCCATGCCACTCTCTTTTCCTCTCCTTATTGCACCTCTGCCTCCAGTAATAGACCTGACACCCCTCCCTCCCCTGTCAAATTCACTTATGACCAGAATTAGAGACAGCTGATAAGATCCAACTCAGGCAAGGCCGCAGGACCGGATGGGGTGAGCCCCAGTGTCCTCAAAGCCTGTGTCCCCCAACTCTGTGGAGTCTTACATAACATCTGCATGAGTCTGCAGAGGCTCCCAGTACTGTGAAGGACGTCATGCCTCATTCCTGTACCAAAGACACCACGTCCCAGTGGCCCCCCAGGATTATAGACCCATGACACTGACTTCAGATGTCATGAAGACCCTCGAGAGATCAGCTGGATCAGCTCCGACCCATGGTTAAACCACATCTGGACCCTCTTCAGTTTGCTTACCAGCCCCGTCTCGGAGTTGATGACGCCCCCATCGACCTGCTTAACTGTGACTACACCCACCTGGACCAGCTGGTGAGCACTGTTTCATCAGGCCAACACTCCTGGGTGAGAACCTGACAGCGATGCAGGTGAATGCCTCTCTAGTAGCCTGGATTGTGGACTACCTGACTGGAAGGTCACAGTATGTGCGGCTGCAGCACTGCATGTCGGACACGGTGGTCAGTAACACCGGAGAACCACAAAGGACTGTTCTCTACCCTTTTTTTCTTCATATATATATATATATTTTTATGTGTGTGTAAGTGTAATTTTTAATGTGAGACTTTTTATCTTCATCTATATTTGTGTGCACACATTTTCCTCCATGATCAATAAAGCATTCTGATTCTGATAAAACTTAAGTGTTCTCTTTCCTGGGCCACAGATTGCTTCTCCTACTTGGAAGTCCTCAGACATACCCAAAGCAAAGCTGACAAAGTGGCCGCCTCTTTTCTGAGCCTCTCACACATTGCTGAGCTCTAACCTTTCTCATGAAAGGTTCACCCAGCAACCCTGCACAGAAACCTCATTTCTAATGGCTTGATTGGAGTCTTAAACAACCAGTCACCTTTTTCAGTTTCATCTGACAATAAAGCTTTGCTTCACCAGAGAGCACTGCTGTCTAACTAGCACTGCTGCTGCTAAACAATCTTTTAAACAAACATAATTTTTTTTCATCACCAATGAAGGTGCCTAAAACTTATAAAAACTTACCTGGAGCTGTGAGTTTTTTAAGGGGGTTTTAAAAATGTGCTTCATGTGGTGTAAAGATAACACCATCATCTGCAATTAACAGTGATGTTCCCAAAAGGCCCCAGCTTTTAGGGGGTAGTACAGCAAAATAGAGTGACAGTGGTGGCTCACCATGGTAAGGCTTTGGGTTACTGATTGGAGGTTCAAAGATTTGAGCCCAAACACTGGCAAACTGCCACCATTGGACCATTTGGCAAGGCCTTTAATCCCACTAGCTCAGGTTATCCACACAATCCCCTATATAAAAGTGGGAAAATTTTAAAAACTTGTTTCAGAGGCCCAAGTGTCATCTTCATTTGAAGACAGTCAGTGGTTCAGCTGTCTTGGAATTTTATTGTATTTCCTTTGAGGTATGTTTTCCCTTGTATCTTCAGAGGTCCCATCAAGTCATGCTAGAGACTCGAAAAGAGTGTGTAATAAGTGCTATCAGGTAGGTGAGGGCTATCCCATTTTTTGCTTTGTAGACAAATATCAGTGTTTTGAATCTAATGCCTGCAGTTACATGAAGCCAGCGGAAGGCATGCAGCAATAGGGTGATGTGAGAGAACTTGCAGAGAATGAAAACAAGTCTTGCTGCTGACTTCATCAGTTAAATTCCTTAAGCAACCGAGTGACCTATGCAGATAGAAATGGGAGCATCCTGCTGCTGGTTTACATGAGACACTTGCATAACAGGAAGGATAGTTGTTGGATGTTTCATGTACATCACTTCATGCCAAACTCTGTCTGTCCCACCTACCTATATGACCCACACACTCTGTGATGTACACCTTCGGACATCCT
The DNA here is from genome assembly GCA_028564935.1 of Neosilurus hyrtlii. Taxonomy (NCBI): domain Eukaryota; kingdom Metazoa; phylum Chordata; class Actinopteri; order Siluriformes; family Plotosidae; genus Neosilurus; species Neosilurus hyrtlii. The sequence goes on from JAOUQZ010052067.1 coordinate 17,415, forward strand.
ATCCACAGAGCTTTACGCACTACTTGTAGATGATTCTCATGATCTACCCTAAAGTTGCATGCATCGTCTCATGGTTGTAGTGTGTGGATCTGGGGAATGTATAGAGAGAGCCCACACGATCTTGCCATTGAAGTGCATCTCCAAGAATATAAAGCAGCCCAGTCTTGCTGGGATTAAGTTTTATTTGCTATCCTTAATCAGGTGTCTTCCAGATGTGTTGGGATCCATGCAAGATGAATAGATTGTCATCAGCATAGCAGTGATATGAAAAGCCATGAAAGGGTATGATCTCATCGAGAGTGTGAGAATAGAGAACATAAAAAAATAAAAAAACAGCACTAAGCATTGTGGGTCACCAGTGTCGAGTTTATGTGGAGCAGGCACAGCGTACCTCCATGTCATGTAATATGCGTTACTGATTCTTAAGGATCGACAGGAAAACCAGAAGAGTAAAAAACTGTTGATGGAGAAGGGTGAAGGAGGATTGGGAGTGTTGGGAGAGTTTTCATGACTTTTCACAAAGCTGTGTAAAAGTAAAGACAGTGTGCCTTGTTCCATGGCCTGGATAAATGGATCTGTGGTTCAACTCTCTCCTCTCTAGAACCCTGGCAAGGACTTTTCCAGGATGACTTTTTAACACCTTCTCAAAGGCACTTTGCAAAGATAGGGTCCATCCCGAGCTTGATTTTTGCCCATCATAAGAACATCATGAACCAGGGAGGGGCAATTGCATGCACACATGATTACACATGATGCTGTCACCCATATCTTTACCAACTGTAGTGCATGCATATTCAGGGCACCCTAACACATCTGGAGGGGAAACTCTATCCGCCCCTTGTATGCATGAGCTCAAAAACTTCCATGATTTGCTGGCGATCGCTTTTGGTGACAGAGAGGTGAGTGCATCTCTCCATCCCTTGAGAGTTTGGCCATTCAGCTCCTGTGGACTCTCAGTCGAGAATGGCTGTGTGCATCAGCCAGGATTCAAACTTGCGATCTTGAACTTCTACAACATATGGCTTATAGTAAAACTGCATGGCATAGCAGGGAAAATCAGTCAACCATGTGAGTAGTGCATAAATTAAAGTCAAAATTATGCAGACACGGGACAGTGGTGTCCCAGTGGTAGGGTGCTGGATTACTGCTCCCAGGGTTGGGGATTCAAGCCCCACTATCCCATTGTTGTCACTGCTGTCCCCCCAGTGCTGCTAACTGGGTTACCAAAGGACGGCCGTGTATCTCACTGTCTGTGGTGAGAGGCGTGTAAAAGAACCTTTGCAGATTTTCGTCAAGCGTAGGCTGCATTACCGTCAGCGTGTTTCTGCCCTGCAGTGGCCTGGTGAGCTCTTCAGGGTGTATTCTGTCCTCGCCCAGAGTTGGCTAAGATGGGCACCAGCCTCCCAGCGACCCTAATTAGGATTAAGGGGCTCAGAAAATGAATGAATGAATAACCTGATTTGTCTAGAATTTCCTTGAAAGTCTAGAATGCCTTACCAATTCCTCTTTATTCAAACTAAACATGTTCCAGCATGACACAGAAAATTAAAAAATAAAAATGAATTAATCCCTCAAAACCCCTGAGCAATTTGGGGATGAACTGGAATGACTATCCTTATGGCCTCCTCAAAATCCTGGCCTCCATGATCTTGTCATGCCCCTAAAGTCTATCCTGAAAAGTGGAGCTTGTCTTCACAGTAAAGTGGAAGTCGATCTTTAATGGGCTGCTCAACAAACACAAATCTCTAGGTGTGTGGTCATGTGCATGTTTCTCCAAGAACCTGCATTCTTTATCTCAGGAATGTTCCGAGTTAACAAGGTCACTTGTAAAATTGTAAATATGTCACTCTTGGTTCAAACCCTATCATTTACTCTACATGGCCTTCTGCAGTCTCGCACACACACACACACACACACACACACACTAGTACACAAACACAGAAACATGTTGCTGTACTACTCTTATTGAATAAAAAAAAAATCTTGTGTTTATGTCAATTTATGGAATTAAGTTTGTGTATTTATTTATTTTTGACTCCACGAGAGAAAAGAAAAAGAGTCCGGGTAGTAAGGTCTGCATAGAGCTGCTATAATGGAAGTGATAACAGGAACTTGTCTTGAGAAGGTTACCCAACATTAGGTGTAACTCTAAATGGTTAAAAAGCATGATATCATTCATTAATAAAAAAAAAATACTATAAATCACGGGCAACTACTTATATCATCTTACACCACCTGGGTGTGAATTACTTTCCTGTTATAGTACATATCTTAGCATTTGAGTCATAGTGGAGTGAAGTGAGCCTGCACGAGTGGACACCACAATTAGGAAATTACAAACTAATTTTGGACGGGTGGCATGGTGGCAAGGTCATGGGTTCAAAAACTGTACGCATGCTCCAGTTTGTACTACAAATTAGCCTTACACAAATTTAGCCTTAACATTTAATTTGTTCTGTAACTGATAAAATCATTTGTTTCTTTATAGCATAAATTTGTTCTTCACTGTTTTATATTGTGTCCACTGTACTCCACATGCTATGAATTTGTAAGGAATGATTACCGCTTAAAAAAAAAATAATAAATTATATAATTAGGCATGTAACAATATATCATTCAAAAATAAACTTTGAATGCTAAAAAAAATATTTAAAAAACCCCAAAAATCAGAGCTATAATGCTTTAATTTACACAGTATAAGATTCAAGGGACCTTAACATAAATGAAAGTAACATGGCTTGAATGCTGCAAGCGAGCAATAAATAAATAAATAGATAAATAGATAGATAGATGGATTGATAGATAGATAGATAGGTAGATAGATAGATAGATAGATAGATCTAATAATAATCTATATATATATAGATTATAGATCTAGATAGATAGATAGATCTAATTATATATATATATATATATATATATATATATATATATATATATATATACACAAAATGATAAAGAGGTGTAATGAGAGTGACTTTACAAATTAAGAGACTAACTAAAGTGAAAGAAAAGTAAAGCAAACAGAAGGGGTTGTTTTATATTTATGCCTGATTTCAGCCTTCACTAACGGTTTTAAATGATTATTAACAACATGATGTGCTACAATTATTTTTGGTTATTAAGAAAATTTATTTTAAAATATTAAAGAATAAAAACATAATAAAGCTGATAAAAAAAATTATTGTTGATTTTTTTTTTTTTTTTATCATACCATGCAAAGATGATATCGTGAAACAATGTCATGAATCAAGCACTGGGCAAACCGTTACAGCCAGGATGCAAACGTTTTTTTCCTCATCTCAGCTGTTCAGTGCCTGCATGAAACAGCAGTTTGCTAACATTTAACAGGGTTGAGGGAATTTTGCTAATGGGCTAATGGACGTTTTGTTACACACCTGGAGTGTACAACAGGTACAAGCATGTCCACCCACCCTGAAATCAGTCAGTGAGCCAGAGACAAGGCTGAGCTTCATGTCATTCAGTGTTCCTGTGTGTGTGTGTGTGTGTGTGTGTGTGTGTGTGTGTGTGTGTTTATATCCTGGTCTAGGACTTCATGTCCCCACAATGATCTGAATATCTCGCATTTTTGACAGTTTGAATGCTGAGATGAATATTAGGGTCAGACTTGGGATGGTGGAAGGTGAGATGTTAATAAAACAATTTGCTTACCCTGGAACCTTTTACTGGAATACACGGGCACCTGCTGGTGTTGCGCTGCCCACAGTCCTCGGAGTTCTAGGAACAAACACACAATCGCATAATTAGTACCATCGCTCTCTCTCTCTCTCTCTCTCTATATATATATATATATATATATCTGTTCAATACATTTATTATTAATTCAATAAAACAATAATTATTTTAAAAATAAATCAACTGCTTAAGTCACTAGTGGAAAAATAGCTGGTTGGAACATAAGCACTATGATTAAATTCTGTACAAGATACACAATATTTGAGCTACTTAACGATGCCTTTTCATTTAGCAAGTAGATCAAATGTACATTAAATGCAGTGTTTTTGCTTAAGTGTTTCTGTGTGTGTGTGTGTGTGTGTGTGTGTGTGTGTGTGTGTGTGTTTATATCCTGATCTAGGACTTCATGTCCCCACAACAATCTGAATCTCGCATTTTTGACAGTTTGAATGCTGAGATGAATATTAGGGTCAGATTTGGGACGGTGGTAGGTGAGATGTTAATGAAACAATTTGCTTACCCTGGAACCTTTTACCGGCTTAAGTAAAGCACATACAGGGGCGTTCCTCTTAAATTTAGCTGCAGTAGTTATATAAAATATATAAATTTTAAAGACTTTATTGTTCATTTAATCTTTATGACCCTCTGACCCTCTGATCTATTTCCATTTTAGACTCATTCATTTATTTATTAATTTTTTCTTCATTGGCTAAAGAGCTTAATCTTACTAGGTTCTGCAGTGAGCCTGGAGGCTATCTTAACTGATTCTGGGTGAAGGTGGGGTACACCCTGAATAGCTCACCAATCCATTTGCAGTGCCAACACACACACACACACGCACACACACACACACACACACAACAACAACAACTGACATTCACACACACTCACATCTAGGGGTGATTTGAAACAGCCAGTTAGCCTAATGTGCATGTCTTTTTGACTCTTGAGGAAACCAGAGTACACAGAGGAAACCCAAGGCAAGCACAGAGAGAACCTGCAAACGCCACACAGAAACACCGTCGCTGAGCCTGGGACTTGAACCCAGAGCTTTCTTGCTGTGAGATGGAGGTGTTAAACCACTGTGCGGCCCGATTTTAGACTCAGTAGAAGTTAGTGTAGAAATAAACCCACTGAAAATAACCCGTTGATTTAATACAGCAATTTAATGTCAAACAAGAAAATTGTCACATGACCCCATTCCGAAACAATATCTTATCTCTATAATTAAAATACTGCATCTTGGTTATGGTACAGTGAAACAAACAAAACAGTAAACAAGAACTCGAGAGGCACTCATGGAGTGTAAGGTTCGTCCATGGCACAGCATGGATAATGTAGTAAACAGGCCCTATATGGTGTTGGTTTTAATTACCTGTGTGCTCATCTTATGATATGCTCTGTAGTACATGAATGTGACAAAATTAGAAAATAAATAAATAAATACAACTTTTTCATTTGAAGGCTTTACAAGATGGCTGGCGTTTGACCTTTGATCTAAAAGTCCATATATGGTTTCGTATGTGTTCCATAGTAACGGCATGTCTATCAGCACTGTTTCAAAGTTATAAGTGCTGTAGCACCAAAAATTAGAGATATCTTGCTCTGACCTTCACCTTTGACCTTGAAATGGACATTATCTCTCGGACTCAGGTTGGGTAGTGTCCCCACCAAGTTAGGAATTTGGAGGTTCAGGATTTTGTTCACAGTCAAAAAATGTTAGTGATTACAATACTGCCACCAAACCTCTGGAGAAAAATGCAAAGGATAAAATCAAAGCAAATACAGGTGAAGTTCCAAAGCACACACACACACACACACACACACACACACACACACACACACACACACACACACACACACACACACACAC
>JAOUQZ010052144.1:0-10000 GCA_028564935.1 Neosilurus hyrtlii
CTGTGTGTATGTGTGTGTGTGTGTGTGTGTGTGTGTGTGTGTGTGTGTGTGTGTGTGTGTGTGTGTGTGTGTGTGTGAAGGCTCCAGCCTTCTCGTGACCCTAATAGGATTAAGCGGTTCGGCAAATCAGCAAGTGAGCGAAGAGTGAGTACTGAATTCTCAGTTCGGATTTGGTCAGAAGGTGTTGAATGGTTGTATGGGTGTTCGCCATGCAACGGTCTAGAAAGCTGTTCAAGGTGTACCCCGTCCTTATCAGGATTAAGCGGTTTGGCAAATAAGTGCATAGGAATGACAAACTCCTACAAATAAGCATAAAATGTGTGTATTTTGTAAGAATTTAAATGATCAGAAGTGCGGATCCTTGTGAAATAGTGAAAGCGGAATGGTTTTGTGCTCCTGACTCATTACCTCCCCTCCCCTCATGTCTCCTGATATTTTTATACAGATCTTGTGTGATGTTTGTGTGAGTTTCTATACTATAGCACTGCGCACTGCATGTCCCTGTACTAGGTACCTGTATTAGGTGCTTGATGTCTTCACAACATCTAGCACCTAATAACTGTACATACTTAAAAATAAAAATAACAGTGTATTAAACCAAAGTCCCTATAAGAGCATATTGTGGTATCTTATTTTATTTGAAGTGTACTAATATCTTACCTTCAAAACAACAATGCAGCTAAAAATACTACAAGTATATCATCTTATTCATGGCAACAGCATCTTCAGTAATATGTAACGTGCACACTGCCTCACATTACTTGTCGTGAAAGCCAGTGTATATCCATAGCAGCACTAAAGAGTGAGCCAGGTGCGGTGTTGGAGCGCAGTCAGAATATGACTCAGCCAATTCGAATGCTGGATTACCTTCAGTAAGACCTAATGATTCTAAGCAGCCAAGACCAAAAACATCCCACTCCACTGGAACAACTCATTTGCAGTTAATAGGAAAGATATAAACATAAACACAGCTACACGTAAAAGTCCTAGTACATAGTACAGGACCACCTCAGTGGTGCCTTTCAATGTGCCTCAATCCAAGAATCCACCTCTCAATCTGTACAAACATTTAAGCACATGATGATATGTACAGAAAGTCCTGGTAACAAGTCTCAGGATCTGCAAGGGCATTTCTGTATGAAGTTTGCATGTTCTCCATGTGCTTGCGTGGGTTTTTCGTTGCATGTAGGAAATACAGTGATTTTTTTTTTGAAAATGAAAGTGTAAATGGATGCGCACAGCATGCCCGTCGGCCATAGAAGGGGTGGATACGCATGACCTGTCTCATTTCGCAAGTTTATCTTTGTATATAAGGGGTGGATTCGTGTGACGTGTCATAATTTCATGGGGGTTTTTTTGTCAAAAGATTCGAGTGACGTTCCAAAATCGGCCGCTTGAGCCGTTCAAAAACATACAAAAGGGACTGAACTGCTTCCAAAGCTGTTCACTCGTATTCGAGCCGCTCTGAATTTACACCAAATTTTGAGCAGGTCCAAAACTTTTTCCAAGAACGTGAAAACGGACCATTTATGGATATGACTTCCGGCGCTGTCGAATTCGGCCGCCGTCGCAACTGCTCCTACCCCTTTTTTCTTTGTTTTTGTTTTAAAAAGTTAATTTTGAATTCACGGAACCGGCAAATTCATCAACATGGAGTGCATTCGTTACGATAGAGATACTCTTATTTCTATTGGTGCACAATGTACTCACAATTCGACGTTTTTAGTTATTGTTCTTTTATTCTTGTTACTTTGATTACATTTTGGACAGTTGTACTAAGCATTTCACTACATATTGTACTGTGTATAATTTGTATGTGACAAATAAAATTTGAATTCGAATTTGAACTTTTACCTCGAATTCAACCGACTACCTCCAAAAATATATTCTTTTACCCCCAAACTAAAATTCGCTTGTACATTTGGCCGTGATTACTTACATGTGAGCTAGGCTTAAGGAACTAACCCTGATCTTCACTCACTCACTCATTTGCCAAACCGCTTAATCCTACTAGGTTGACGGGGAGGCTGGAGTCTATCATAGCCGACACTGGGGTACACCCTGAACAGCTTGCCAGACACACACACGACCAATCACACTCACATCGGCACCTAGGGACAATCTGTAACAGCCAACTAGGCTAATGTGCATTTCTTTAGACTGTGGGAGGAAACTGGAGTATGCAAAGGAAACCCACACCAGCACATCGAGAACATGCAAACTCCACATGGAAACACCCAAGCCCAGGACCCGAACTCAGGACCTTCTTGCTGCGAGGCGGATGCGCTAACCGCTGTTCCAAAACTTTAAATGAAATGATAAATTGTTCAAATTAATCATATAGTAATAATAGTAATCGATAATAAATAATATTAATCATTGACAAACTGCTGTAATATGAACCTGGGTTTACACTGGAGCCATGATGTCCACGATCTCTACCATTCGAGAGAATCATGATGAGCCTGAGGCATTGTGGGATCGAATGGTGTTGACCTTAAGGGGAACTTGGTGGATTCATGATGATCTTGAGGGAACTTGGTGGATTTGTCACGATATCCAGCACGATGATGGAAGCACGATAGAAGCATGATGTAACAATGCAGCATATTATACATTATTTCATACAAAGTTTTAAATAGATGCATCTGAACATTACATTCAAAGTGAGTGTGTGTGTGTGTGTGTGTGTGTGTGTGTGTGCCTTTACCAGCTGAATATAACAAGATTAATTTTAGATTAAATTTTCTATATCTTTGCAGAGATTAAGGCATATGATAATGGAAAATTGTAACTTTTGGAAGCAAATGAACACAAATGCCTGTTTTCGATTTGAGGAAAAGTGAAGAGGGTGAATGAGAAGGAAGGAGATGAATTGATACGGATCTGTTGCAAGGCAGCTCATATAAATTTTAATAAATTTGAAGGTAGCACACATCATGTGAACACATTGTAACTTCTTAGATTATATATTCATGCATTATAAAAAGACAGATCTGAATTTTTAGCAGCTTTAAAGTGGAAACTATCGACTGTTTGTGGATCTACTGGTACGTCCAGATGCATCGCAATACTGATTGTCTGTTCAGCAGGAACATGTGCTGAGAGACTAGGCTTCTGTTATTGAAAACTTAAAATGTATTGTTTTGTTGATGAAAAACATCCAAATGACATCAATTTAGCATTATTTAATAGAGCATTTTTGACAACGCTCCTACATTGTAGGAGCCGACACTGGGCAAAAATGGGATACACCCTGAGCAGCTCACCAGACCATCGCAGGGCAACACACACAGCCATTTACCCTCACACCCACACCTAAAGGCAAACAGCCTATCTGACTAACGTGCATGTCTTTGGCCTGTGGGGGGAGGACCCACAAAAACCACACAAGCACAGGGACTACATGCAAACTCCATGCAGAAACGCCCGGGAATCGAACCCAGGACCTGTTTACTGTGAAGTGGACGTGCTAACCACACCACTGAACTACCTGGAAAAGAAACAGCCCACAGAAAACTTACGGGGAGTTCTACATTTAGGCAGTGCCTACATCTGTACATTACTACAGAGTACACTGAGTAAATGGTCAGTACACAGAAGGGTAAGAGCCGGTGGTCAGTCGTAGACATGCTCACCTACTTTAAGTGTTTCTCTCATGTTCCATCAACTGGAAAGGGATTAAAAGTTGTTTTTTATTTCTATTAATGAATTCAGCCAAGCAATTACATAAGCCTATACTTATACACTCTCTAGAATCCGCTCTAGAAGAACACTTAAAAGTTTAAAAAGCTAAAAGTGCCATGGTATGTTTAAAGGAAGTTAATAATTAGCACATGTGATACATGAAGGCTAACACTATATGCATGCCATGATATGCTTAAATGGCTGCTATTTACCAGGAACCAGACGAGTTAATAACCCAGGCTCAGAGTTTAGTCGTGGTAAAGACACTGTGAAAACCAGACCAAACTGACACAAAGGTCAATATTTCTGTCAAATATAAACTTCCTACAACTTAAATGGCACTGTCATGAGGATCCACCTAGCATCATCCGCGAGCTTCCATGAGATCTGCTTCAGAGAGACGTCAACGTTCGCTCACACCTCATTAACTCAGCAAAGAAATCGAAAAACAACAGTGAGCTGTTCACGTGGAATCTTCTTGAAAACACGCTGGAAAAACGACCTCGTATCACCCAGCGAGTTGTTTTTCCAAGTCAATGAAGAGATACAAGCAGCATCAGTTTACCTATAAATAACTTTTATACTGTGCGACAGCTGTGGACTGAGTGGCCTTCGTATCTGACGTGGCTTTCTGTATATGCCTCTAGCAAAGAGCGCAGTGGGTTATTTTTTTTCATTTGGTTCCTCAAGGCAACAACACAGGATAACATGGATCATACATATTTCTGCTTTTATAATATCTGTGTGTTGACTGCTGTGTAGATGATACAAGACAGATTGTAGCAGAATCAACTAAAATGGTTAACAAGTATAACTCAAAAATAAAGCTAAGTAAACTCTGATGAACACTTATTAAACTCTCAACAGCACTACGTATCATCAGAGTTAAAATTAAATTAAACTCAAACTTAATACAAGCGTGCATGCATAGTTTGTTTTTCGTGTAGAGAATAAAACCAAGCAATAACTTCACACACAGGGTACTATACTATACAATAGGGTACAAACACATTGTACTATAAAAATATGGGCGGAGAAAATATGCACTTGCCTCAGAATTGTGAGCATCTGCGACGCATATCAAGCAGCCGTCACGCATACCAGAAGTAGCTGCGAATAATATGTGCCAGTTGCTGATCCACGTACAGTTTTACCCCCACGGAGATCTACGATAACATCCGGTAGTCCATGCATGCCTCATGGATGCACCCGATGCTGCAACAGCTGAAATGATCCGGCACTTGAGCCGCGGTAATCTTCAACACAACCCGTCTGAAGCCACGCCCTCTCAGTTCTCAAGGAGCGCCACGGTTCTCACATGTTCTGACAGACGTCTGCGGAACACTTACAGGGTTAAGCCAGTGGACCCTATGGAAGGCCAAAAAGCATCACCACCTACCATGAAGCAATTTTGACGATGTCACCCCCGTTTGCTAAGCTGGGAGTCTGACTCAGCCGACACTGGGCCACAATCCACACAATCATTCACACTCACATCCACACCTAGGGGCAATTTGGAACAGCCAAACAGCCTAATGCATACGTCTTTGGACTGCAAGAGGAAACCAGCATACCCAGAAGAAACCCACACAAGCACGGGGAGAACACAAAACTCCACACGGAAATATCCGAGCCCGGAACGCGACCATTCTGACAATGTGAAGGCAATTTTTTTTAATATAGTGGATAAAATCAACCAACTATAGTGTTTACCTGTCGTAATAGATCAAACGTAAAGGATAATGATGATAAACCCTTAATTCCCTCAGTCTGTATTAACGAACACAATAAGCTCACCATGTTTTATACATATACAGTACATAATGCATGCATTATGCTAGCTAACACTTTTAGCCAAGTCTGTTTTTAGGCAAACTATACACTGGATTAAGCAAGCTTTAACTTGCCCAGTGGACTAGCATTCATTTATGCAGCCTTGTGTATAATGAAAATATTATTCCGTGTCGTGTTAGGATATTTTAGATAGGCAGCAATGTCAGGAAAAAGAAAATATTTGGTTGCGAATCTCAAGTGTGACCAATAAATCAATTGGAAAGCTGTGACAAATGTGTTTTTCAGGGCAGCAGATATGCTGATGTTAAATTAGGGTTGCTGTGCTGAGTTGAAACTGGGTCTGATATGTCTGGTGAGGTTCAGATGTGTCTGCGGAAAAACTTATCTTAACGGGAGATCATGGGAAACCAGCATACGCTAACACAGAACACTCTTACAGAAGCACTGAAGCAGAGAACATTCCAGCTTCAGCATTTTTAACAGAGGAGGAGAAACAGCTAGTGATTACTGTTAAGCTCTCCAAACAGGACTGCCACAGAACTGTCCTCAGTAACTCGACATTCCAAGACTGAACTCTTCTCAGTAACAGAACATTCCACAACTGAACTCTCCTCAGTAAGGGCCCGAGTACACGACAGCGGATGCGGTTTCGCACAATGTGCATATGTAGCTGTGTATAGGGGTCTCCAAGGTATACCTGATTTTCAGTTGAATGTGGACATGTCACTGAATAACAACAGGGTCACAAACCCCAAATATTATAACAAGGAGACAAGAGGAACAACAGTTTAAACCGTTCCTCTCTATTTCGCACTTCGACTACTGGACAGTGTATTCCTGCGCACACGTGCAGTCAACGCACAGTCCACCAGACACAAAATCTGGGTGCAGCACGAACTGTCTATGGAAACTGTACTCGTGGTGAACTTCACATTATTTACACCGTGCCTATTCTTCTGCCAAAGCATATTTGGGCCATAACTGAACATTCTGAGACTGAACGGTCCTCAGTAACACAAGATTCTGAGACTAAACTGTCCTCAGTAACACAACATGTTCAGTAAACATCCTCAGTAACACAACATTAAGCATTTCACTACATATTGTACTGTGTATAATTTGTATGTGACATGTGTGTATGTGAATTTGTATGTGACAAATAAATTTGAATTTGAACATTCTGAGACTGAACTGTCCTCAGTAACACAACATTCTGAGACTAAACTAACATCCATAACACAAGATTCCAAAACTGATCTGTCATCAGTAACACAACATACCAAAACAGATCTGTCATTAGTAGAACAACATTCCGAGACTAAATTGACCTTACTAACACAAAGATTCCGAGAGTGAACTGTCCTCAGTAACACAAGATTCCAAAACTGATTTGTCCTTAGTAATACAACATTACGAGACTGATCTTTCCTCAGTAGAACAACATTCCGAGACTGAACTCTCATCAGTAACACAACATTCCAATACTGATCTGTCTTCAGTAACACAACATTCCAAAACTGATCTGTCCTCAGTAACACAACATTACGAGACTGATCTATCCCCAGTAATAACATACCGAAACTGATCTGTCCACAGTGACACAGATTTCTCTATCAGTACCAGACCATCCTGACACCCGACTCTACTCAGTACCAGAACACACAGAAACTGAACTCACCTTGGTACTAGAATATTCTGAGGTTGAACTGTTCTCAGTAGCAAATCTTCTGAGCCTGAACTCTCCTTAAAGACATTCCGCAATGTCTCTCTTCAGTTATGCTGCCCCTGCACTAGAGGATAATTGGACCCAATTTCAGGTCAGATTTGTCCCTCCCTATAATTGAGAAGGTGTTTCCAATTCGAAGCAGGCATTAACAGACTGTCTGCCCAAATACCCCAGTAGTATGAGGGGTTTACAGATACAATCTTAAGGTCACTGCTTGGATCAGAGCCTCCTTGCTTTTGATTCCTTGAAACCTAGAGTGTACAATGGACAACCATGGAATATAAAACAAACACCTACAATAGGCAATGAGTGCCAGGTGACTGGGAAGTGTAATGTTGAATGGCATCGCCATTTCAGTAGAAGGAGGGATTATGTATAATAATGTCATTACGAATGATCATGGGTCACTTTACCTGTGTAAAATAACAATAATGTTATTAATGTTTAATGTAATTATTAATGTTATTAATGTTTAATTAATTAATGTAATGTTTATGATTATGTTGATCCCTTTTTCCTAGTCATAACTTCATCTATGAATTTCTTTTGGTACAAAATACAACATATGTAAGTGCAGGAAGCTGATGATGCTGATTTGCCTCCACGATTTGCTTTAAAGTCACATCTGATCATGTGAACTTCCATGAGATCCAAAGTGCCTGGAATTGCCTGTCTGAAATTGGTAGTAATCACAAAGTGATTAATTCTGTGTCCAGAGTTAATCATCAACCATCTGATCTTGGGATGATTTGTTACATGAAGAAATGTTGCATTACAAAGCTTATATAGGCCAAAAGTTTGTGGACACCTGACCATTAATGCAGACAGATTTATGCAGTATTTCCAGCCCTGTAATTATCTGGTGAGCTGTTCAGGGTGTACCTGGCCTTCGCCTGGAGTCGGCTGAGATGGGCTCCAGCATCCCGTGACAATATTAAAAGATAAAGTGGTTCGGAAAATGAAAACCAAAGTATTTCTGTGTATTGATCTACTTTGAGTCAGAATACATTCTAAGGAGATAGTTCTGTTACACAAGCATGCTATGAATATGCAATTCCAAGTTAAAAACACACATTTATTATGAGGATGCAGAAACATCAGCAATGTTCTGTAAAGAAAGCTAGATACAAGAACAAGCAGCACATACTGTGTTGTGCAAAAGTCTGTGACATGCAACATATGTTTTAACTCATAACCAAATCTGCTTACTTTGTAAAGCTGCTACGCGGCAATGGAAAGTATTAAAAAACGCTATACAAATAAATTAAATTCGACATGTTTCACAAAGCCAAATTTAGAGCAAAAACTTCTTTAAAATTCAAGTTTCTGAAAAGTTTCTAATGATTAGGATAAGTACGTATTCGAGTCATGCATCATAAACTGCCTTTGCATTGAATACTGAACAATCTGCCCTTAGTAAATTACTATGCAGTTTTGGAAGGTAATCATCTAGTGGCTTGTTTTGGCAAACCAGGAGAACAGGTTTCTGGATAACTTGTTTTCCTTTTTCTTTTTTACAGACTCACCAATGCCGTATACATAAAACAGGCATTTACTGTATGTACTCTATGTATGTTGAGTATATTTAATACACATGAATGGTACTACCATGAGACTGGTTAAGTTCACGTGATAATGGAAGTTAACCTCAAACTTAGGATAATGCATAAGACAATAATCTTTAACTACAATGACTTCAGACTACAATTACCATTGCAGTTATAAGATAACCAGTCAGTACCAGTCAGTCATGTTAAACTGAAGTTTCTTAAACATGGTTTGTAATTTTATAGGGTTTCAACCAAATGAAGATGGGTTTACACTTTTGAGTCTGGCTCCTCTCATGGTTTCTTTCTCATGCTGACTGAGGGAGTTTTTGTTCATCAGAGATGTACGGGGTTTATACAGAAATGTGTAAAATCTAAAGTTTAAATTCTTTATCATATTTGTTTTTAATAAGTAAAGCTGCTTTGTGACAATGTTAATTTTAAAAAGAGCTACACAAATAAGACTGAATTGAAATTAATTAATCAAAAATGGTGGACAAAAACTCACGGTTTGCCGTGACCACTAACTTTGAAACCCTACAAAATTTAAATGCCGTCTCAATAAATATGAACAATGCTAGCCATATATCTATATGTTTTACAAACTGGGAATGGGTTTAAAAAGACATTGTAATGGAGCACGTGTGGCCACTGTTATGCTTTAAAAATGTGAAAATAAACCATAAAAAATCTAACTTTAGTTTCCTTTTTGGTCCAAATTTTTATTGCATACAAAGCTACAATACATAGCACGATAAGAAGAAAAAATAAGGTTAACATTGTTCCAACTGCACGCAGGCATCATTACAAATTTGATCCAAGCCAAGTAATGCAAACAATTTAACCAAAGTGGCTCTTGAAACAGTACGATGCGCTGTTCGCTATCCTACATTTCAGCAACGACACAGACTTCATCATTTAAACGGAAATTAACCCAAACATAATAAAGGCTTGCAGACATCATATATGCTTTTGCACTCTAAAATTCCTTATTGTTATTACAAGCTTCTTTGTGAAGAAAACGAAGAAAACAAGTAATAATCACGGGCATAGGGGCGACATTGTACCCCAAAATTCGCATGTGATTCACGTGTATTGCACAGTAAATTTGCATATGAATGAATGGCAAGTTATACCATTCGTTCCTTTTACCATGCAGATTGTTTGTTTAATATCTGTATACAGTTATTACTGCCATTAGCTTGCCTTATATGAAGTGGAGGATTCACATTCCTATTCTCATGAT
>JAOUQZ010052144.1:15000-22946 GCA_028564935.1 Neosilurus hyrtlii
TTGTTTGTTTTTTTATTTATTTGTTCTTTTATTTATTTATTTTTATTCTAGCCATGTAAAGGTATAAACTAAGTAAAGATATATCATTGGTGAAAAAAATGTAACTGAAAGTGACAACCGAAACTCACCCAACAACATGAAGTGCGAAAAAAGGAAGTTGGAGACAAATGAGCAAAATACAGACAACAAAGTTAAAGGCAATACATAGCCAGACACTGTGAAAGTAGTAAAGTCAGTAAAATAAGGGACAACATAAGACATGTAGTGTCACATAATAAACACAGAACGACTTCATAAATACAACAGAACATTTTTATGTGATACAGTGTGGAACATTACAGTACATACAACACTCAGAAACACATTGACTGCTCATAAGTGGTGCGTCATTAACGGTTTATAAGGTAAGCCAGGAGTGTCAAACTCATTTTCACTGAGGGCCAATTCACTAAATTTAAAGGTGATCAAGGGTCGAATAATTACCTATTCTATATATAAAACACCCATTCTACAAGGGCAACCATGAAATGTGCATGGGAAAATTATTGGTTACGGTATTTTTTCTCTTTTCCTTTAATCACTTGTATTATCTGGCAACACTTAAGCTAGCTAGCAATCGTTCATGGGTCATAAATGACTAGCTGTTTATTTGAAATAGGCTGCTGCCACCTAGTGGAGGCATGATGAATTAGGTTTCATGGTAATGGTTCATGCAATGTAGGATAATTTGGCCTGCGGGCCTTGAGTTCGACGTTAAGTGATAGCAGGCATATAACTTACTTCTCTCACAACGTTTCCATAAATGACTATACACTGCCTGGCCAAAGAAAAAACTTTGCAATCTAATATTTAGTTGGAGCACCAGCACATAATAATCATGTCATTGTTTTGAAGTTTAACTCATTGTTAAACTTAAACTTAAGCAACATCAGAACATTTATTTCCACACAGAGTTGGGTTCATTTTTCATCTTGAGTGGATGATCGGAAAATCAAACCACTTCATAAAGTCTTCACCAAAACATCCCAAGTTTCAACAGGGTTAAGGTCAGGACTCTGAGGTGCCAGTTCATGCGTGAAAAGTAGCTAATTTACATATGTGACCTTTGACATTGGCGGGGTGGGGGGTATTTTCCAAATTAGGCCACTCATCTATACCCACTTCATACCTGATCCCATTAAAGGGTTAATCATAGACATTTGCGTTGGTTCCCCCCGGGCCTTGGGCTGGGGTCATTTGTGCCCTCTGACCCCCTCAGAGTAAAATTGGGAAATAAAATGCAATATATTAGTATATTTTTCAGTATTTCACAACATTAACTAATGTATGGGTTTCTAGACTCAAAAAGAGCACTTATGTTTATTAATATAAGAATTATAGGTACAGTAGGTCTATCTGCAACCAATACTACTAATTTCAAAATTAATATTTTTTGGTAATTGTGTTTATAAATTCTTGGATTAAATTAGATTACATTATATTATATTTAAAGCTAGTGTACAAGTACAAAGCCAAATAAAATTCATTTTAAGTATTGAGGAATAATCATTTAGTTATGAATGTGGATTAAATAACTTCCTTGTCATTAAATGTCAAAATAGTGACAGAGGAAGTGAGTGAAAGTAGGATGCAATTTAACAGACTGTTTATAACTGACTAACAAACAAATACAACTTTTTTTTTTTCATTCATAGCTTTTAAACCTTTCGGGTAAATTAGGGAAGCACATTTAAAAGTGTGAGACATACAATTCTATTTGTGTAATTTAATTATTATTTGTTGTATCCATCGGTTAACATTTTCTGTTGGAACATTTTTAAGGAAAAGAGCCTTGTGTTTAAATTTCATTTCATTAGGATTTCATTATAGTGTTGTGAAGCTTCTTGTGGAGTAATGAACTGTAGATTGTTTTATTTTTGGCCACTGTACACTGCCGTACCCCAGGAGAGGAAGAATGATCAGTGTTGCTCACGGCGCTTAAAATTAAATGTCTTCTACAGTGTTCAGTGCTGCTGCAAGTCTAACCAAGAACAATCTGTAAAATGCAACAATTTCCAAAATATCTTTTTATGCTGTTCATAATTTCCAAATCCTATTTTATATTTGTGTTCAATTGAGTCTGCACCATTTTAGTAATAGATGATTACATTTTGGATAAAAATTAGATGTGGGAATCAACAACAGTGGCCACCATCATGCATAGTCTATAGAGTGTTTTTTAGTTCAGGTATTTTATTTTTTTTGCTATACTGTATTACTCCCACAAGGAAAATTACCTCTACATTTAATCCATCCAAAGTGAGCACACACACTCAGAGCAGTGGGCTGCCACAAATTTTAGGGAGCAGTTGGATGTTAGGTGCCTTGCCCAAGGGCACTTCAGCCATGAATTTGGAGAAAGGGAAGGAGTAGCTCACTCCACCACCGCCACATATTTCCTGCTGGTTCAGGAACCAGCGACCTTTCAGGCCCAAAGCCGCTTCTCTAACCATTAGGCTACAGCTGTCCCTCTAAATGATATTGAGCGTGTGTGTGTGTGTGTGTGTGTGTGTGTGTGTGTGTGTGTGTGTGTGTGTGTGTGTGTGTGGTGGGGGGGGCGCTCCACAGTCTGTCTGTTTTATGTCCCTTCTGTGAAACTTGTACATCTCAGTGTTTTATTCCCTTTTTTGCTGCCATGCATCAGCTGACATAAATTTAGGTTTCAAAGATTTTGTTATTGCTTTTATATTATATATTATAAACTGTACTGCATGTTTTATATAATATTCATTATATATATTTCAGTAATGACTGCACAAATGGCAAAAGAAATTGATTTTTCTCACATCAGACAATGTCTTTAGTTAATTATTCCTATTAGTGTTTCAATATTGGTTGGTTGTTCAGTCAGTCATTAGGTTGGTTGGTCGGCCATTTTATTTTATTTTATTTTATTTGTAAACAGAAACATACCTTACAATATCACTTTGGAGTTGGTTTCAGAAAATCCTACAAAATAAAATAAGTTTTAACAAAACATGTTGTTTGATATTGAATTCTTGGTATTCTAGATAATAAAGTATTGTTGTAATAAATCTTGATTGATATTGAATACTAATGAATGTTAAATCCACGAACTTGGTTTAAATAAGGTACAATATTATACCTTTATTATTATACCTTTATTGCTACTTATTTCTACTGTTTATATATACCTTTTGCAGTTTGGGAACCTCTGTGCATATGTATCTTCTGGCCATCTAAAAAAAATAAATAAAAAAAAGAACATACGCAGTTACAATAAAGTTCAAAAACTAGCCTTAGGTGGTACATTATTGTAGACAAGAGGTTCCCGACTCTTGTTCTTTTGGACCCCCTTCTAATTTTCCCAGCTCTATCACACTCACATCAAGTCAGCTGTAAACTGTATGTTGGGGACAGTAATGAACTCCATGTGCCTTCTTTCTGACAATAAATGAAATATTGTAACGCTATTATTTTTGATCTTCTCTATTTGAAAACTCTCTCTCTCTCTCTCTCTCTCTCTCTCTCTAAAATAAACCTATATTTAGATGTGGGTTAAAAACTAAAGTAATAAATGATTTAAGCAGCTCAAGAATGTTTCAATAAAAAAAATCATAAAACCAAGTGTTCTAAAAATTTTATAACATCTTTGACAAAAAAAAAAATGATTTCACTGTTGTGACAGAAATATATGACTGCATCCTGGAAAATGCGTACATAAAAAAAGGAGTAATCAGTAAACTCTACATTTTGAGTTTACATATTTTGATTTAGTCTACAATTTAATTTATCATTCGACTATGTTAGTAGTGTAGTTTCTGGTTCTCTACATGTAAGCTATAACCTAAACTTATTTTTTATTTCCCAACATCCTTTGACTTACCTTTCATAAAAACATGAACATGTATATTCTTTTTGTGTTTACTTCCAAATTTCCAAAATGTATAATTTACTCTCAAAAGTTATATATATTTTTTTGTTTCATGGTCACATAAAGCCAAACTGATAAATATAAATCATATGACTTGAATATGAATAAGTGAGTATGCAGCAACTACTGATACTTTTATATTTGATAGGTTTAAAGGTCCTGGGTTCAAGTCCTGAGCTTGGGGCGTTTCTGTGTAGAGTTTGATGTTCTCCATGTGCTTCCTCTGGTTTCCTCCTACAATCAAAAAACATGCACATTAGGCTAATTGGGTGTTCCAAATTACCCCAATATGTGGATGTGAGCGGGAATGATTGTGTGTGTAGGCCCTGTGATAGTGAGCTGTTCAGGGTGTACCCCCACTCCGCTCACTGTTAGCTGAGATAGGATTCAGCCCCCTCACGACCCTAGAAGGATTAAGCGGCTTGGAAAATGAGTGAGTGAGTGAATAGTTGTCACCTTACAGGAATTGGTCTCTCCTGGCGTCATCATTAAAATAAATGTGAAAATAAATTAAATGAGGAAGTGGAAGTGGAACAAAGAGAAATGGCTACTTTTGTGTGATCGGTGATTTCCCAGAAAAATGATGGCTGTGTTCTTACACTGAACTGTGGAGGAGTTAGCCATTATTGCATTACTGTACTGAGATTAATTTAATACTCGCAAACCAGAGCTTTTCATCCACTGTGCAAACCAGGACTGTGTTTGGTAAATGTGAATAAAGCTTGCTAATCATTTGTTTGTTTGTTTGTTTAGTCAGTGAGTTAGTTAGTTAGTTATGCACGGTGGCGCAGTGTTCGCCTCACAGCAAGAAGGTCCCAGGTTTGATTCCCGGGCTTGGGGCGTTTCTGTGTGGAGTTTGTATGTTCTCCCCATGCTTGTGTGGGTTTCCTCCGGGTACTCTGGTTTCCTCCCAGAGTGCAAACACATTAGTAGCACAGCAGGCTGATTGGTGGTTCCAAATTGCACCTAGGTATGAGAGTGTATGTGAATGTGTATGTGTGTTGGCCCTGCAATGGCCTGGCGAGCTGTTCAGGATGTACCCCGCCCTCGCCAAGAGTCGTCTGAGATGGGCACCAGCCTCCCCATGACCCTAATTAGGATTAAGCATCTTAGAAAATGAATGAATAAATGAATGAATTTAGGAAAAAAGTACTAAAATACATTATTTCCCTGTTTTACTTTTGTACATAATTTTATTGAAAAACACATCTGACAGATACAGTTTTCCAGCGTGTAATTTTAAGTTTGTGCGAACATTTACACGATCAGCTATAACATTAAAAACATGATGACCTTTTTGAGACCTGAAGTGAAATCCATTGACTACCTAGTTACAGTGGCACCTGCCAGGGAGTGAGATGTATAGGGCAGAAAGTGAACAGTCAGTTCTCGAAGTTGATGTGTTGAAAGCAGGAAAAATGAGCAGGTGTAAGGATCTGAGTCACTTTGAAAAAGACCACACTGTGATGGTTAAGTGACTGGGTCTATTCATCTCCAAAAACGCAGACCCAAATATGGTCAAAACTGGCAAGAGTGTCATGGGTGCCCAAGATTGTATACTTTTTACATTCACTATAAATACTTACAATATACGTTTACCTAATTTGTCTGAATCATCATATTAGTACATGCTCTCCAGTGGCAAAGATTGATCAGTGTCGCCCTTAATTTAACAGTCAGAAAAACATTCATAACCTAAATCATTTATGATAGGGCAGCACGGTGGTGCAGTGGTTAGCACGTCTGCTTCATAGCAAGAAGGCCTGGGTTCAAGTCCCCGGCTTGGGTGTTTCCGTTTGAAGTTTGCATGTTCTCCCCATGCTTGTGTGAGTTTCCTCCCACAATCCAAAAACATACACAGCAGGATAATTGGCTGTTCCAAATAGCTCCTAGGTGAGAGTGTGAATGGTTGTATGCGCTGTAACGAGCTGTTCAGGGTGTACTCTGCCCTCACCCAAAATCGGCTGAGATGGGCACCAGCCTCCACACGAACCTAATTCTTTAGGATTAAGCGGCTCAGAAAATGAAGGAATAAAAATAATTTACGATTTTGTTTTATATGCTGATGCTATTATAGACATAAAACAGAAGGATTTAGTTAGTTATGTTTTAATGAACCCCCCACCCAACCCCTTCAACTTAGCTTAATTACAAAATGCAGTACCTGAAGCAATTTTAAATGTGCAATAAATAATAATAATAATGAGTTTGATTATTATTATTATTAATAGAAATATAATATCTAACACATTTAGATATAATAAGTGATAAATGTATACAGTATGTGCAAACACTAGACTAGTCTGTTTTATTGAATGGCATTTTTTTCACAATTTATACTCTATTTAATGTTTTTGCTTGTGTATCTGCACTGAATACATACTGTGTATGTATGTATTCACTCCTTATTTATTTCATTCGTAAATTTTCAAAACTCTTCCATGCAGTTGAATTCATACACCTTCTGTTATGTTAGTGTTTCCTTTTAACTAGACATTTTCACAACCCTTTTTAATTGCACTTTAGATCATCCTTCACAGAAGAAAACAAATGTAAAACCAGGAACCTTCCAGAAGGAAGAGAAATTTTTGTGGGCTTCCCACAAATAGATTACCAACCACAAAATCAGGAATAAATTAAAATGCATACAGGGCTGGAATGCTAATGAAGCAAAGTCCACTTTCAGGCTATGTCTACAACAAAGATTTACCTGTTTACTGATAAATATGAGATTGTTTAGAAGTGGATGTATAGACAGTATATTTTTCTACTTTTTAAAGATGGTTTAGTTTATATAGGTTTGGCTCTTATAGCGGCCGTTCTGTTGTTTTGCAGGTTTCTACACTCGCTTTCTGTTTTAAATGTCAACACAGATCTTGATCTTTATTCCATGTTCACGTTTCAACACAATACAGCTTTTATTCAGCTGGAGAAGTGAATCATGTGTATTATGGGACAGATGTTTAAGTATCGTTAAATATCACACTCATGTACATGATTTTTTTGACATCTCTGTGCACTGGTGTAAATGGTTATAGTAAGATAAAAATGGCTTTGCCATGTTACTAGTGCAAGTCAAAATCTATTTACAGTCTCTGCCATGAATTTGACACACATCTGACACATAGAGAGTAAAATATCTCAAATTATATAATGAAATATAGCGAATTTATTGTTGTAAGTTTTCTTTCTACTCCACAGTTCGGACCTTATAACAGCTGAATGTAAAATTTAGAGATTGCTTATTATGACATTGTGTTGGTTTCATCTTTCTAAGTTATTTTATACTTCTTTATTTTTGGGAAAAACCCAAACAATTGTCTGGGCTGGCTAAAGTGGAAATTTGTTCTCAAATCAGCATGGACATTGGGGAAGTGACTCAGTTGTATCTGGGGAAAGTGTATCTGCAATAAAAACCAAGGGGATGAATAGTTTTTTTGTATTTATTATGTTATTAATAAACCCTTGCACAGTCTACAGTTTTTTTTTTTATTTTTAGGAATTTAATGATGTGTGTTTATGCACAGAGACTACAGCATTTGTTTATTCCTTGGATGGATTATGTTTGATAAAAAATCATATTAAACAACGGGAATGTCTGGACATCACTGCTTAGGCTGCTGCCCCCTTGACCCGACCCTGGATTAAGTGGAAGATGATGATATTAAACATATACCATTATTAAAATAATGATATAGCTGATATGAGTTTAGCTGTGTGTGTACACTCTTCCACCTCTCCCATTCAAGCTTTCATCTAGCTGTCAACTGATGACGCTGCACAGGCCAGCCAATGAGAATTAAAGATGGGGTGAACCGAATCTTTGGATTACTACTCTACTAAATAGTATGATTCACAAAGGAGTCGATTCTCAGTGGAACATCTCCTTTATCATTTTACATAAGTGGCTTCCTTAACTGGGGAGGAACAAGATATCTTCATTCATTCATTCATCTTCTGAACCGCTTATTCCTACTTAGGGTCGCGGGGAGGCTGGCGCCCATCTCAGCCG
>JAOUQZ010052190.1:0-22930 GCA_028564935.1 Neosilurus hyrtlii
CGAATGGTGTTTCATTGTTGGACTTCTGTGCTCATCATGGTTTGTCCATCACGAACACCATGTTCGAACATAAGGGTATCCATAAGTGCACATGGCACCAGGACACCCTAGGCCACAGTTCAATAATCGACTTTGTAGTTGTGTCATCGCACTTATGGCCGCATGTTCTGGACACTCGGATGAAGAGAGGAGCTGGGCTGTCAACCAATCACCACCTGGTGGTGAGCTGGCTTTGATGGCGGGGGAGGCTGCCTTCCAGACCTGGGAAACCTAACTGTGTAGTAAGGGTCTCCTGGGAATGTTAGAGTCTCCTGTCAAAAGGACTTTCAACTCCCACCTCTGGCAGAGCTACCACCACATCCCAATGGAGGCCGGGGACATAGAGTCCGAATGGGCCACGTTCCGTAACTCCATTAATGAGGCGGCAGCCCAGAGCTGTGGCCGGAAGGTCATCGGTGCCTGTCATGGAGGAAACCCCCGAACCAGGTGGTGGAAACCTGCGATGAGGGGAGCTGTCAAGCTGAAGAAGGAGGCCTATCAGGTCCTTTTGGCCTGTGGGACTCCCGAGGCAGCAGACGGGTACCGACAGGCCAAACGTGCTGCAGCCCAGACTGTCGCTGATGCAAAATCTCGGGTGTGGGAGGAGTTTGGTGAGGGCCTCGAAAAGGTTCTGAACCACCATCCGGCACCTCAGGAGGGGGAAGCAGTACTCCACAAACACTGTTTACAGTGTCATTGGGATGCTCAACTGGGGATGTGTTGAACCTTGGGTTCAGGAGGAACAAACTAGCATCAGAGAAAACACAAGCTAGCATCAGAGAAAAGAATAAACACAAACTAGCGTCAGAGAAAAGCATAAACACAAACGAAGGTCAGAGTAAAGAATAAACACAAACCAGTGTCAGAGTAAAGAATAAACACAAACTAGCGTCAGAGTAAAGAATAAACACAAACTAGTGTCAGAGTAAAGAATAAACACAAACTTGCATCAGAGTAAAGAATAAACACAAAGTAGTGTCAGAGTAAATAATCAACACAAACTAGCATCCAAAATAAAGAATAAACACAAATTAGCATCAGAGTAAAGACTAAACACAAACTTGTGTCAGAGTAAAGAATAAACACAAACTAGCGTCAGAGTAAAGAATAAACACAAATTAGCAACAGAGAAAAGAATAAACACAAACTAGTGTCAGAATAAAGAATAAACACAAACTATTGTCAAAGTAAATAAACACAAACTAGCAACAAAGTAAATAAACACAAATTAGCAACAGAGAAAAGAATAAACACAAACTAGCGTCAGAATAAAGAATAAACACAAACAGGTGTCGATAAGTCTAAGAATCAAAGCATATAATATATGCTTTGATTCTTAGACACAGACACTTGTTTGTGTTTATTCTTTATTCTGACATCTTTATACTATCGTCCTGCGGGCCACGAGTTTGAGACCCGATTATGCTTTAAATAGGACGATAGTTTGCGGCCCCCGCCTTAATATGAACGTTTAATGTTATTGCGGCCCGCGAGTACATTTCCGAGTACATTATACAGTACAGTACCGCGGGACATTATATATATATATATATATATATATATATATATATAAATAAAAAATTTTATTTATATTTATACACACGTCAATGGCACTTAGAGAGTTAATATGAGGTCTCTCTCTCTCTCTGATAAAATAAATCAAAGTGATGCGCATGCGGCGGGATAAAAGAAAAGTAAGGAACTGAATGCAGCCTGATGTAGTCTGCAGTCACATAGCGACACCTGTCCCCAGTAACCCCGACCAGTTATAGGGTCGCACCAATATCTGTGGGTCATTGTTTTTTTTTTTTGCATCGCGCTATTTGCATTGTCTCACACAATGAACATTACATATATTTCGATATGATGTAAAAAGGAGTCAAAACAAATGACATCAACAACAACACGGTGTCATTTCCGCTTCCTTTTCCTGTAACAGCAGCATGGTGTCATTTCCGCTTCCTTTTCCTGTAACAACAGCACGGCGTCATTTCCACTTCTTTTTCCTGTAACAACAGCACGGCGGATTACAGTCCGTGAGCAGTCGCCTTTTTTTGTTCTCGCTATCCCGGTACTTTCTATCATCTACAAATGCCATGGTGTTCATGTCTTTCATGATGACAGAATCGAGCGTAAAAACAAAGGAGACTGCTACCGGGCTTTTATCCGCCCACCGCCGTGCTGCGGTTACAAGAAAAAGGAAGCGGAAATGACGTTCTCAGTGCGTCGGCTAAACGCTTGATTAAAACTTCAAGGCAAAAGAAGCCACGTTCAGAAGAACAGTTCATGTTCTTCACTGTTCCATTCATGTTCAGGACAATTCATTTTCAGAAGAAGGTTAAAGGTGAAAGACCTGTTAATACAGACATTAGAATCTGAATACAGCAGATACAGAAGACTGAAGTAACCTCATGAGGTAAGTAACCTCAGCCGCTGACCAGAGAAATCTAATTATTATTAAGATTATTATTGTTTTATTTATTTATTACTGCTTTATTTATTTATTTATTTATTTTGTTTATTTGTTTTTTCATCTTATTTTGTGATAAAAAATAAAAATTAATTTGAGATTTGAGAAGACTTAAAGAAAGAAAATTTTAAAAAAAGCTTTTCTTGTGGAAAACCTCCAGCGGGGAGTCGCCTCCAGGGTAAATTGAGATTGAGACCCCTGGTTTAAATGATATGTGCATAAATGATTAAAAAAAAAAACACGCTGAGTAATCAATACAGGTGATCCGTATCACAGATATTTAGAATTTATAACTAACTGACAACATCCACTTCACACACCTGTACCAACAAAAACAACAGGAGTGTATTATGGTATTAAATACAACTATAACAATATATGAGTGAATAGTAATATAATTATTCAGAATAGAAAATAATAACGATAACAATATTAAGAAGAAGAAAAGAATTAAGTGAAAATCAAGAAAGAAAAGTAAGGCTTTGAATTATAATAATACTAAGAGAAAGAGGAAAATGCAAAGAAGAAATGAATAAAACGATAAAGGTTCAGTTTTAAATATTATAATAAGAAAAAGATAAAATGAATATTAACACACGGGCATAAAACTTTAACTGCAATATTCTCTTCATAAATCAATCCTAGGTACTAATTTCATTACAGAACTATTACTGAACTGATTTAGTCACCAACATTTCACATCTAATATGAGAAATTGTATTTATTTATTTTTTTGCACGAGCAGTGAAGTCTGGTGTACTGATTTAAGAATTTTATTTGTCACATGCACAGTAATACATGTACAACCTGCTGTCAAATGTTACTCTGAATCACTCCTCAGACTGTGCGTATATATTTAACAAAAAGTAGTAAGGAAACAAAGTATATGAGTAATAATAAGTAAAAATATATGAAAATAATAGAAAAAAATGCAAGTATTCTAAAAATACAAACAACATAAATCAGCATCAGCATAAAGTAACAGTTGCAACATATGAAACGTGACCATGTGCAATTATGATACTGAAATGACAATGTGCATTGCAAACAACAACATGTGCACTATAGTGTGAGACATTGTAGTAAAAATTGTCCAGTTAGTATGGATGGTGAGACATGGCTTGGTTGAGGAGCCTTATACTCTGCTACTCTACTCCTTATACTGTAATAGTTATAGAGTAATGCTGTTACCATTAAAGGGTTAACTGTTTTATGGGTATGGGAGGAGGTGTGTGTGTGTGTGAGAGAGAGAGATCAGTATTGGTGGGAAGAGTGTGCTTTTTAAAGTGCCAGCACGCTGTGTGTGTGTGTGTGTGTGTATGTGTGTGTGTACGTGTACATGTACATGTGCACAGAGATTAAACTGGTAGTTACTGACAGTTTTAAACTGCCTTTTAAACTGAAGTCATGTCTTAGGCATGTCTTGCTTTTGGTCTTTTGATTTGAAACCCGTATTTCCCATCACAATGAGGTTGACAGCATTTGAGAGCTAAGAATTTGGTGAACACGGTAATATAAATTATTTCACTGTACTGTAAAATGTGTTTAAAGAGTCACAATTTAAAATGACCCTCAAAATGATTTTATAAAGCTCTATTTTGTATTGAGTTCTATGGAGGGATTCCCGGTACAGCTGTTAGTCAGAGGCTCATCATTTCACTTCTACAAGTGCTACAAGTTACATGGTCAGAACCAGCACACATTTCCTCCGTTTTAATGTAAAATTTATTTGTGTAGCGTGAAAATTATGGGATAAACAAACGTTTTCCAAGATAATCTTCTGTTTTCTCACACTCTAATAATGTCACACACTCTAGCCCAGAACATTCCACATAATAGACACCCATTATAAATGCACAAACTAACTCAGAAATCCTTGACACTTGATCAAAGATTAAGAGAAAACCATAAAAGAAAACAAAAAGCCATTTTGACCATTAAAACTTCAACTTCAGTGTCTACATTTTAAAAGTTCAACCAAGTTTCTATGTGAAAGTATGGCTTCTTGGCAAGGCCTCAAAGTGAGGTGAGGTTCATGATTGTTTGTCGACCTCTCTCCAATTATTTCATTGGGATATTTTTGGCATGGTTTTTGGCAAATTGTGTCACCATGGTAATGTAAACCGCCAATAAAAGGAATAGCACACTTCACGGTGCCGAGACACGTTTTGATATGTACATTGCACAGGTACACTTTGCCGTTTGGGCCGCATTAAGTGCTACGGAAGAAGAAGAATAAAAACAGGAAAAATAAAAATAAAGAGACCCATTTTTGTCTGCTCTTAAGCACAGCCACATAAATAGAAAAATTCTTGAATAAATTTTGAGATGTGGCTCCAACTGCTGCCGGAAAATACGTGAAAACTGGTGCGTTGAAGTGTAGAACACAGAATATTTTTTCACAGTTTACACAGGTTTCCTAGTAGCTGTGGAAAAACAGGTGGTGATTAGTCGAAGAATCAAAACATATCTGTTTTAACTGTAACTATTATTGTAGGGTTTAAGCCAAGCTCAATACCAACTTTATTCAATTAATTTGGAATGAGGGCCAAGTCATGAAAACAATCCCAAATGAGGGGAGGAGAGCAGATACCTTAAAAGGAGATTGGTCTGCTACAACAGGATGTGACACAGGGAGGCAGGACAAGCATGGTGAAAAAACAGTTTGTGTGTATGTGTGTGGTGGTCTGAAAACCAATCCAATTGCAGTCAGCTGACATTTCGAGGTATTAAGCAGCTTTATACAACCCCTGGAAAAAGAGGCTGAATCAAACCACTGCATTCAGTTGTCACCAAAGTGCGATTTTACCCTATTATCAAGCACGCCAATTGGACCTTTCTTTCCAACTCACAATAAACGCCATGCCAGTTTTTTAGCAAACTGTGATATCTCCTCTCAGCCAATCAGAAAATAAGTGGAAAAGGACTTACCTTGACGAAAACATGATATCGCCAAAATACATCCTTCAATCCGCTTTTTCAGATTGCTTAAGGTATTTCCTTATTATTCATATTCGGTACCAGAATACTCTCCATACTTACAGAATCCCAGAAGGATTCCTCAAATTATATACCGGTCAACTAAAGAGAAGCCTCAAAATAGACATGACACTGTGTAAATCGAACTCACCTGTTTCTAGGAAAAGGCTAGTACATACTCGCTGATTGGTGGTGAGCTGGATTCAGTTAGTTCATGGATGTTAGGGAGTTTCAAATGCAGATATTCAGAAACTGGTTCTATAACTGTAATTGCTATTTTCTCAAAAGTAGCTTTTTTATTTTTAAACATTTATTGTGGAAATTTGGGGAGAAGTTAATTTCCGTTATTCATATGCTAATAGTAATAATTTTATGGAGGGCTTAAATTAATTCCCTGGAAGTTGTAAATAATGCAGACATTGCAGATAGTGGTAAGTGAGGTACCCCGGTACACTGTACCCCTGCCTAACTGTGACATGAAATTGACGACTGGTGGATTTTTCATCCTATTTTTATTCTTTGTTATGGTGTTCAAGTGTTAGTAGTTTTTCATGTGTAAAAGTGTGTTCTTCCTTGTGCTTAATAGATGTATTGCAATTTAACAAAAAAATGTGGATATATGCAGCATTTTGGAAAGAAAAATGTTGCTGCTAGTTTTAAATAACAGATCCTAGATTTGAATTTTTTAGTTGAATGTTTAAACCAGTTTAAATAAATTATAAATACAAAGTGTATTGTCCTTATAGTAGCATACAAGCTGCAGCTGTACAACCAGCTAAACTCATGTTGCAAAATTATGACAAGAGTCCTAGCAACATTCACAAATTTACTGTGGCTCCTTACGCCATTTTACAAACAGACAGAGTGAAAGCTGTAACAGAAATAGCATACAATAGTATAAACACATTAAAGTTCCTTTAAATGACTAGCAATTGAAACACTTCTAAGTGACACAATAAATTTAACAACTTACAACGGTGCCTCAGTGGTGTTTACAGTGGTGGATGGCTCTGGATTGAAACACCATGCCACATGGATTCCAAAATGGCTGGTAGGAAGTGACAACTTCTAACAGGAAAATACAACTACGTCCTATCAAAATAAGAGATTTTTCACAATCAGAGTCCAACCATAATTTTGCTCGAGAGGCAATACACTCCCCGCATGGCCTTTATGAGGTCATTACGTAACTCTAAACTAAAACTTTTAACATCAGTCTCTAGTCAAAAGTAATACAACTTCTGAGATCCTCTGAGGTCTCAGATACTTCCTGGCATGTCCTTGGTTGGCAGCCAAGGCAATTATCACCAAAACCTTACCTGGAGAGGATGGAAGGGTAAGGAAGCCTTACCCTTCCATCCTCTGCAGTTAAGGTTTTGGTGATAACTGCCACAGGGCATTGTTGCATTCTGATTGATTGTCCTTGAGAAGAACTATGTCTCCTTCCTGCAGGTTCTGATGAGATTCGGTCTATTTCTTCTGGCTCTGCAATGTTGACAGGTACTGTTGATGCCAATGGCTGCAGAATTTGTTGATAAAAACTTGTACTTGTCTAAACTGTTTGGTAAGAAGAGCTTTGTCTCTAAAATCTCATGGCGGAGGTGGGACTCCAACTTTTTGCATTAAAAGAACTGATGGTGTCAGAAGGAATGATTGCTGAGTAATCAAGTTCCCTGATCACTCCTATAAAATTGGTGCTACAATCTGATCTTAGTTGTGTGGCCGGTCCTCTTATTGTGAAGAAATGCTGTAATGCATTGATGCAGCTTGAAGTATCCACTGAATCAATAACCTCAATGCGCACTGCTCTGGACCTCATACAGCAGAACATCATTGCCCACCGTCTGCTCTCTGCTTGTCTTCTTGTGCGCCTGGTGGTGATATACCAGGGTCCAAAGACATCCATCCCTATGTATGTGAAAGGTGGACTGGCTTTGAGGTGTTTTGGCAGCAGGTCTGCCATATGCTGTTCTTGCATTTTTCCAGATTTTACAGGTTACACATTTGTGCAGTACAGAGTTGACTAATGTTTTCCCTCCTAAGATCCGAAGTCCTGCTGCTCTGATGGCACCCTCTGATGGCACAGTGAAACATGTTTATCTTTCAGGAGGATTGGTGGAGTCTTTTCTCCAAGATTCAAGTCAGCATTTTTCAGTCGGCCCGCAAAGGTTTATGCTGTACTCAGATGTTACTCTCTGATCAGAGATGAGACTGTTCTGCATAACTGGGTTGAGACGATTAAAGGTTGCTGCCTGGAGAAACTGGTTTGCTTGTTTCCAAAGATTTAAACTCTGAAGTGCATGGTAACTCACATTTATGCCATCCCTTACACTTATCTGTGTTGTTGAAGGATTTGTGAGATCTTGCAATATGAATTAGGAAAGCTATAGCTCACAGAAAAGTATCAAAGTTGGAAAACCTTTGAGCGCATTCTGTGCTCAGTTTTTTGTCAGTTGACAGAGAAATTGAATGCGTCGGTTGTTAACTCCCACAGCAGACCTAGACTACATTATGTTGTTGCAGGTTCTCCACTGAGATCTACATCTTTGGTAGCTCCTGCACAGTCATCTGGTGGAAAAGCTTCCAAGACTGCTTGGCTGTTTGAAATGAACATGTGAAGCCTGAGGTTCGACTTGGCGAGTAAAGTCTGTGTTCTCTGTAGCAAAGTAATGGCTTCTGCATCTGTAGTCACAGAACATCATCAACGTAGAAATGACTCTCTACAAATTTGACTGTATCAGCTCCATGTTCCTGCGCACCTTTCCTGATAGTTCTTTTGAGTCCGTAAATAGCTACAGCAGGAGATGAAGACATGAACCTTCATTCGGTACTTTATAACTTCCTTTGTCATGTCATTTTATTTGTACCAGAAGGACCTAAGGTAGTTCCTGTGATCATCTTTCACTAGGAAACAATGAAACATTTGCTGTATGTCTGCTAGTACAGCCATCTTTTTCTTTCAGAAATGCATTAGAACTCCAAGAAGTGAGTTGTTAAGGTCGAGTCCAGTGAGGAGCACATGGTTGAAAGAAATACCTTAATTCTGACCACTTGAGTCATAGATCACCCTGATTTGACCAGGTTTTTGAGGATGAAACACTCCAAAGGTAGTTATGTACCAGCACTACCCCTTGTCTTACAGTGGTGCTGCTACCTCTGCATGACCATTTTTTTTAAAAAATATATTTTTGCCATAAAAGCTACATACTTCTCCTGCACCTCACCTGTTGAGATTTCGTTGGTATGATAAAGCGCTTCGCCACTTGCTCTTTTTCAGGTCTTATTAATGAGCCACCTGTGCTTGGAATAGCGAAACTTGGATCATTCCTCCTACGGGCTTCACAGCACACAAAGTCAGGGAAGAAATTGAATGAAGGAAATCGCCGTCCATTTTCTTCCTTATACCTGGAACCCACAGCAATCCATTTTTCTTCGAGTGCATAAGGTAACTTTGCAACTATGAGTTCAATCCCATGTGCTGTACAGTGGTGAATGGCCCTGTTGTTTACAGTGGTGGATGGCTCTGGATTCAAAAACCATGCCACAGGGATCGCAAAATGGCTGGCAGGAAGGAAACCCCTAACAGGAAAATACAACTACATCCTATCAAAATAAGAGGTTTTCACAATAAAAGTCCAACCATTATTTTGCCCTAGTGGCAACACACAAAGAACAAAGGTGTTGTCAACATGCTGGGCAGTGGGTAGAAAAATCTTATTTTTCTTGAAACAGTAGAAATGGATTTATGATGTTTTGGAAAAGATCTCTATATATTGTATTTTTTTAAATGCATAATAAAATTAGTACATTGTATTATATCAAGGCATATAGGCCAAAGCATTTCTACATTCAAAAATACACCACGCTAAGTAATCAATTCAGGTGAGCCATATCACAGACATTTATAATTTAAAACTAACAGACAACATACACTTCACACATTTATGGTATTAAATACAACTATTACAATATATGAGTGAATAGTACTATTATTATTTAGAATGGTTAATAATAATAATAACAATATTAATAATAAGAAGAGAATTAAGTGAATATCAAGAAAGAAAAGAAAGGCAGTGAATTATAATAATACTGAGAGAAAAAGGAAAAAGAAAAGAAGTTTGCCATTAAAGGGTTGACTGGTTTACAGGTATGGGAGGAGCGACAGAGAGCAAGCATGAGAGAGAGAGAGAGAGAGAAGATGTGTCGCTCAAAGAAGACACATATAACACTTCTCTGTCCTTTCAGTGTTAAACCACCTCAGTTTCTCTGATTTTTAAAGTAGAAAGAGGCATTTAATTAAAATTTTATTAAAATAAAAATACTGTGCGAGCAATAAGACGAGTACGGGTGGGAAGGGCATGCTTTTTAAAGTGTCTCTGAGTGTGTGTGTGTGTGTGTGTGTGTGTGTGTGTGTGAGAGAGAGAGCTGCACGAGCACAGAGATTAAACTGGCAATTATTGACAGTTTTAAACTGCCTTTTAAACTGAAGTAATGTCTTACGCACACATCTTGCTTCTGGTTTTCTAATTTGAAAACCGTATTTCCTATCGCAATGAGGCTGGCAGCATTTGAGAGCTAAGAATTTGGTGAACACAATTATGTAATTTATTTCACTGTACTGTAAAAAGTGTTTAAAGAGTCACGATTTAAAAAGACTCTCAAAATGATTTTATATGATTTTAAAAAGCTCAATTTTATATTGCGTTCTATGGATGGATGCACGATACAGCTGTCAGTCAGAGACACTTCTACAAGTGCTGTTGACATTAAAGTTATGGTCAAAACATAGTCAGAATCAGCACACATTTTTCTCCGTTTTGATATAAAACTTATTGCTATACTTAAAATTATGGGAGTAGGAGCAATTTAAAAAACATTTTCCAAGATAATCTTCTCTTTTCTCACACTCCTTCACATCCACACAACATTTCACACAATATACCCAATATAAATACACAAACTAACTCAGAAATCCTTATGAACCTGATCAAAGATTAATAGAAAACCATAGAGGGTAACAAAAAGCTGTTCTGACCATCGAAATGTTGACATAAATGTCTATATTTTAAAATTTCAACCAAGTTTCTATGTGAAAGTATGGCTTCTTGGCAAGGCCTCAAAATAAGGTGAGTTTCATGATGTTTGTCGAGCTCTCCCCATTCATTGAAATGGGATTTTTGGAATGGTTTTTGGCTAAATGTGTTGCCATGGTATCGAGAAGCGCCAATAAAAAAAGGCACACGTTACAGATATGTGCATTTGATATATAATTACGCAGATGTACTTTGCCTTTCGGAACACATTAAGTGCGAAGGAAGAAGAATAGTAAAAAGAAGAAGAACCAACATGAAGGGCCCCAATTTTCTGGGTGAATAGTAACATGTATCGGATCTTAAGCAGCCACATAACAAGTGTTGACGTGAACAATAAAGACAATAATGTGAGAGTAAAAGAATGCACCAAAACTAGCATCAAGGAAAACAATAAACACAAACTTGGCAAAATTTCAGGAATAAACACAAATGAGCGGCAAAGTTAGGAATAAACACAAACTAGAGTCAAAGTCAAGAACAAACACAAATGAGCAACAGACTAAAGAATAAACACAAACCAGTGTAACAGAAAAGAATAAACACAAAGTAGCGTCAGAGTAAAGAATAAACACAAAGTAGCGTCAGAGTAAAGAATAAACACAAAGTAGCGTCAGAATAAAGAATAAACACAAACTAGCGTCAGAGTAAAGAATAAACACACAGTAGCATCAGAATAAAGAATAAACACAAACTAGCGTCAGAGTAAAGAGTAAACACACAGTAGCATCAGAATAAAGAATAAACACAAACTACCATCAGGGTAAAGAAATAACACAAACTAGTGTCCGAATAAAGAAAAAACAGAAACAAGCGTCAAAGAATAAACACAAACTAGCGCCAGAGTCACGAATAAACACAAACTAGAGTCAGAATAAAGAATAAACACAAACTAGCAAAAAAGTAAAAAATAAACAAAAACTAGCCTCAGAGGAAAGAAAAAATACAAACTGGCGTCAGGGTCAATAGTAAACACAAACCAGCCGCGAGTAAAACCAGAGTAAAGAATAAACACAGACTAGCAACAGAGAAAAGTGTAAACATAAATTATCATCAGAATAAAGAATAAACACAAACTAGTGTCAGAGTAAAGAAAAACACAAACTAGCCTCAAAGAATAAACCAAACGACAATCAGAGTCAAGAATAAAAACAAACTAGCACAAGGGTCAAGAAAAAACACACAGTAGCGTAAGGGTCATAAAAAAACACAAACTACCGTCAGAGTGAAGAATAAACACAAACTAGCTTCAGGGTAAGAAAAAAAAAAAACCAAACTAGCGTCAGACTAAAGAAAAACACAAACTAGCCTCAAAAAAATTAAAAAACTAGAATCAGAATCAAAAATAAACACAAACTAGCAACAGAGTAAAGAATAAACACAAACTAGCCTCAAAGGAAAAACACAAACTAGCAACAGGGTAAAGAATAAACACGGACCAGCGTCAGAGTAAACAATAAACACAAACTAGTTCCAGAGTAAAGAATAAACACAATCTAATTTCAGAGTAAACAATAAACACAAACTAGTTTCAGAGTAAAGAATAAACACAAACCAGCATCAGAGAAAAGAATAAACACAAACTGGCTTCAGAGTAAAGAATAAACACGGACCAGCGTCAGAGAAAAGAATAAACACAAACTGGCTTCAGAGTAAAGAATAAACACAAACTAGTTTTAGAGTAAAGAATAAACACAATCTAATTTCAGAGTAAACAATAAACACAAACTAGTTTCAGAGTAAAAAATAAACACAAACCAGCATCAGAGAAAAGAATAAACACAAACTAGTTTCAGAGTAAACAATAAACACAAACTAGTTTCAGAGTAAAGAATAAACACAAACCAGCGTCAGAGAAAAGAATAAACACAAACCAGCGTCAGAATAAAGAATAAACACAAACTGGCTTCAGAGTAAAGAATAAACACAAACCAGCGTCAGAGAAAAGAATAAACACAAACCAGCGTCAGAGAAAAGAATAAACACGGACCAGCGTCAAAGTAAACAATAAACACAAACTAGTTTCAGAGTAAACAATAAACACAAACTAGTTTTAGAGTAAAGAATAAACACAAACAAGCGTCAGAGTAAAGAATAAAGACAAAGTAGCGTCAGAGTAAAAATAACACAAACTAGCTTCAAAGAATAAGAACAAACTAGTTTCAGAGTCAAGAATAAACACAAACTAGCCTCAAAGAAAAAACACAAACTAGAACAAACAAACTAGCGGCAGAGTAAAGAATAAACACAAACCAGCATCAGAGTAAAGAATAAACACAAACCAGCGTCAGAGTAAAGAATAAACACAAACCAGCGTCAGAGTAAACAATAAACACAAACTAGTTTCAGAGTAAAGAATAAACACAAACTAGTTTTAAAGTAAAGAATAAACACAAACAACCGTCTGTGATGGCCTGGC
This sequence comes from Neosilurus hyrtlii, assembly GCA_028564935.1. Classification (NCBI taxonomy): domain Eukaryota; kingdom Metazoa; phylum Chordata; class Actinopteri; order Siluriformes; family Plotosidae; genus Neosilurus; species Neosilurus hyrtlii. Next base: position 13,001 of record JAOUQZ010052190.1, read on the forward strand.
GAGCTGTCCAGGGTGTACTTGGCCCTTGCCCAGAGTCGGCTGAGATGGGGGCCAGCCTCCCCGTGACCCAAATTAGGATTAAGCGGTTAAGAAAATAACATGACATGACAAACAACCGTCAGAGTAAAGAATAGCCCTCCGGGCTTTGCTCATGCTCCAAGGTTGCTGCTGATGGCCCAGGTCTCTGGGCTGCCCTGGTGCTCTGGGCTGCCCTGGTCTGCCTCTGGCCTCTGTGGAGGTGTGGTCGCATTTACACAGTCTTGTTCACCACTTGTCACCGATCAATCACTTGTTCCACATGTATTGCATGCTGGCTCGGTCAAAATATTGTCATTTTTTATTATTCACCTACTTATTTATTTATTTATTTATTTTTATTTCTTTTATTTGTGTGTGTCAGTATAAGTATATGTGTGTGTGTATATATATATAGGAGTATGTGTATGTGCATGTATTTGTGTGTATAAATATATACATGAACTAGCCTCAAAGAATAAACACAAACTAACATCAGAGTAAAGAATAAACACAAACTAGCGTCAGGCCAATAAAAAACACAAACTAGCGCCGAAGAATAAACACAAACTAACGTCAGAGTAAAGAAAAAACACAAACTAGCGTCAGAGTAAAGAATAAACACAAAGTAGCGTCAGAGTAAAAATAACACAAACTAGCTTCAAAGAATAAACACAGGCAAGCAACAGAGTAAGGAATAAACACAAACTAGCGTCAGAGTAAAGAATAAACACAAACTAGCAACAGAGAAAAAAAAACACAAACTAGCCTCAAAGAATAAACACAAATGACAAAAACAAAAATAAAAATAAATTAGCACCAGAGTCAAGAAAAAAACACACACTAGCGTCAGGGTCAAGAAAAAACACAAACTAGAAGCAGAGTAAAGGAAAAAAACTAAATATTGTAAAAGAATGAACAGAAATTACTGTCAGCGTCAAGAATAAACACAAACTTGCATCAGAGTGAAGAACACAAACAAACGTTAAACTTAAGAAAAACACAAACTAGCCTCAAAGAATTAAAGCAAACTAGCATTAGAGTAAATAAAAACACAAACTAGCCTCAAAGAATAAACACAAACTAGCATCAGGGTTAAGAAAGAACACAAACTAGTGTGAGACTAAATAAAAACACGAACTAGCCTCAAAAAATAAACACAAACTAGCATCAGAGTGAAGAAAAAACACAAACTAGCCTCAAAGAATAAACACAAACAAGCGTCAGACTAAATAAAAACACAAACTAGCATCAGGGTTAAGAAAAAAGACAAACTAGCATCAGACTAAAGAAAAACACAAACTAGCCTCAAAGAATAAACACAAATTAGCGTCAGAGTGTAGAATAAACTCAAACTAGCTTCTGATAAAGAATAAACACAACCTAGCATCAGACTAAAGAAAAACACAAACTAGCCTCAAAAAATAATCACAAACTATCGTCAGGGGCAAGAAACAACACAAAGTAGCGTCAGAAAAAAGAAAAAAGACAAACTACTGTCAGAGTAACGAATAAACACAAACCACTGACAGAGTAAAGAATAAACACAAACCAAAGTCACAGCAAAGAGTAAACACAAACCAGCGTCAGAGTTAACAATAAACAGAAACCCGCGTCAGAGAAAAAAATAATCACAAACTAGACTCAGAGTCCAGAAAAAACTGAAACCAGCATCAGAGTAAAGAATAAACACAAACTAGACTCTGAGTCCAAAATAAAAACAAACCAGCATCAGAGTAAAGAATAAACACAAACTACCATCAGAGAAAAGAATAAACAAAAACTAGTGTCAAAAAAAAGAAAAACACAAACTTACCTCAAAGAATAAACACAAACTAGTGCCAGGGTCAAGAAAAAACACAAACTAGCATCAAAGAATAAACCCAAACTACCGTCAGAGTAAAGAATAAACACAAACTAGCCTCAAAGAAAAAACACAAACTAGCGTCAGGGTCAAGACAAAACATAAACTAGCGTCAGAGTAAAGAAAAAACAAAAACCAGCATCACATAATTAACACAAACTAGAGTCGGAGTTAAGAATAAACACCAACTAGCAACAGAGTGAAGAACAAACAAACTAGCGTCAGAGTATAGAAAAAACACAAACTAGCATTAAAGAATAATCACAATATAGAGTCAGAGTCAAGAATAAACACAAGCTTGCAACAGCGTAAAGGATAAACACAAACAAACAACAGAGAAAAGAATACACAAACTATTATCAGAGTAAAGGATAAACACAAACTAGCGTTAGAGCAAAGAATGAACATAAAATACTTTCAAAGTAAAAAATAAACAAAAACCAGCATCAGAGAAAAGAATAATCACAAACTAGATTCAAAGTAAATAATAAACACAAACCAGTGTGACAGTAAAAAATGAACACAAACTAGCATCAGAGTAAACATTAAACAAACTAGCAACAGAGAAAAAATAACCTCAAACTAGCGTCGGTGAAACGAATAAACACAAAGCAGCGTCAGGGTAAAGAAAAAACACTAAGTAGCATCAAAATAAAAAATAAACACAAACCAGCAACAGACAAAAAAACTTAAACTAGCGTCAGAGTAAACAATGAACACAAAACACATTTACAGTAAAGAATAAACACAAACTAGCGTCAGGGTAAAGAATAAACACAAACCTCCGTTACAGTAAAGAATAAACACAAACTAGCGTCAAAGAAAAGAGTAAACACAAACTAGAAACAGCAAAAAAAATGAACACAAACTGTCGTCAGAGTAAAGAAGAAGAACAAAGTAGCATCAGAGAAAAGAATAAACACAAACTAGCAACAGATAAAAAAAAAACGCAAACTAGCATCAGAGTAAAGAATAAACACAAACTAGCATCAGAGTAAAGAATAAACAAAAAATAGCGTCAAAGTAAATAATAAACACATACTAGCTTCAGAGTATAGAATAAACAAAATGTTGTGTCTGAGTAAATAAAAAAAACTAGCATCAAGGTAAAGAATAACCAAAAATTAGCATCAACACAAACGAAGGTCAGAGTCAAGAACAAACACAAACAAGCGTCAGAATAAAGAATAAACACAAACTAGCGTCAAAGTAAAAAATAAACACAAACTAGCGTCAGAATAAAGAATAAACACAAAAGCAGCATCACAGTAAAGAATGAACAAAAACTAGCATCAGAGTCAAGAACAAACACAAACAAGTAAAGCGAGGTAAAAATGAACTCAAACTAGCGTCAGAGAAAAGAATAAACACAAAAATAAAACAGGAAAAAAAAACTCAAACTAGCGTCAGAGAAAAAAATAAACATAAACTAGCGTCAAAGTAAAGAATTAACAAAAAATTAGCCTCAAAGAATAAACACAAAATAGCGTCAGAGTAAAGAAAAATACAAACTAGCAACAGAGTTAAAAATAAGCACAAACTAGCAACAGACTAAAGAGTAAAAACAATCTAGCAACAGAGAAAAAAATAAACTCAAACTAGCGTCAGGGTTAAGAATAAACACAAACTAGCAACGGAGCAAAAAATGAGCTCAAAGTAGCATCAGAGTAAAGAATAAACACAAACTAGCAAACAGTAAAAAAATAAATAAACTCAAACAAGCGTCAGAATAAAGAATGAACACAGACTAGCGTCAGAGTAAAGAATAAACACCAACCAGCAAACAGTAAAAAAAAAATAAACTCAAACAAGCGTCAGAATAAAGAATAAACACAAACGAGCATCAGAGTAAAGAATAAACACATACTAGGGTCAGAGTAAAGTATAAACGCAAACAAGCAAACAGAGGAAAAAATAAACTCAAACTAGCGTCAGAGAAAAGAATAAACACAAACTAGTGTCAGAAAAAAGAATAAACACAAACTAGCGTCAGACAAAAGAATAAACACAAACTAGCAACAGAGAAAAAACAAAACTCAAAACAGCGTCAAAGTAAAGAATAAACAAAAACTAGCGTCAGAATAAAAAATAAACAGAAAACAGCGTCAGAGTAAAGAAAAAACACAAACTAGCATCAAAGTAAAGAATAAACACAAACTAGCATCAGAGAAAATAATAAACACAAACTAGCGTCAGAGAAAATAATAAACACAAGCTAGATTCAGACTACAGAACACAACCTAGCGTCATAGTAAACATAAACACAAAGTAACATCAGATAAAAGAATAAATACAAACTAGCAACAGAGAAAATAGTAAACACAAATCTGCATCAGAGTAAAGAACACAAACTAGCGTCATAGTAAAGAATAAACACACTAGTGTTAGGGGCAAGAAAACACACAAACTAGAATCAGAGTAAAGTAAAAACAAACAATCGTCAAAGAATAAACACAAACTACCATCAGAGTGAAGAATAAACACTAACTAGTGTCAAAATAAAGAATAAACATAAAAAGCGTCATAGTAAAGAATAAACACACTAGTGTCTGAGTTAAGAAAAACACAAACTAGCTTCAAAGAATAAACACAAACTACCATCAGAGTCAAGAATAAACACAAACTACCTCAGAGTCAAGAATAAACACTAACTAGTGTCACAATAAAAACTAAACCCAAACTAATGTCAGAGTTAAGAATAAACACAAACAGGAGTCAGAGAAAAAAATTTACTCAAACTAGCATCAGAGTGTAGCATGAACACAAACTAGTGTCAGAGTAAAGAATAAACAGAACTAGCGTCAGAAAAAAGAATACACTCAAACTAGCGTCAGTGTAAAGAAAAAACAAGCAGCGGAGTCAAGAATAAACACAAACTAGCATCAGAGTGAAGCATGAAAACAAACTAGGGTCAGAGTCAAAAATAAACACAAAGTAGTGTCAGAATAAAGAATAAACAAACTAGCATCAGAGGAAAGAATAAACACAAACTAGCATCAGAAAAAATAAATAAACACAAACTAGCAACAGAGCAAAAAATAAACTTAAACTAGCGTCGGTGAAACAAAAAAACACAAACTAGCGTCAGAGTAAAGAATAAACACGAAGTAGCATCATAGTAAAGAATAAACACAAACCAGCTTCAGAGTAAAAAATAAACACAAATTAGTGTCAGACTAAAGGATAAAAACAAACTAGCTTCAAAGAATAAACACAAACAAGCGTCAGGGTGAATAAAAAACACAATCTAAAGTCAGAGTAAATAAAAAACAAACAATCGTCAAAGAATAAACACAAACTACCGTCAGAGGAAAGAATAAACACAAACTAGCAACAGAGAAAAACATTAACTCAGATTAGCGTCAGTGTAAAAAAAAAGCACAAACTAGCATCAGAGTCAAGAATAAACACAAACTAGCATTAGAGAAAAAACTAATTTAAATTAGCGTCAGAGTCAAGAATAAACATAAATTAGCGTCAGAGAAATGAACAAACTCAGACTAGCGTCAGTGTAAAAAATAAAGACAAACAAGCATCACAGTCAACAATAAACACAAACTAGCATTGGAGGGAAGCATGAAGCATAAACACAAACTAGCGTCAGAATAAAGAATAAACACAAACTAGCAACAGAGGCAAGAATAAACACAAACTAGCATTAGAGTAAAGAATAAACACAAATTTGCAACAGAGGCAAGAATAAACACGAACAAGCATCAGAGTAAAAAATAAACACAAACTATCCGCAGAGACAAGAAACAACACAAACTAGCGTGAGATTAAAGAATAAACACAAACTAGCAACAGAGGCAAGGATAAACACAAACAAGAGTCAGATTAAAGAATAACATAAAATAGTGTCAGGGTCAATTAAAAACAGTCTAGAGACAGAGTAAATAAAAAACAAACAATCATTAAAGAATAAACACAAACTACCATCAAAGTCAATAATAGACACAAACTACCATCAGAGTAGAGAATAAACACAAACTACCATCAGAGTAGAGAATAAACACAAACTACCATCAAAGTCAAGAATAGACACAAACTACCATCAGAGTAGAGAATAAACACAAACTAGCATCACAATAAAGAATAAACACAAACTATCAACAGAGAAAAACATTAACTCAAATTAGCGTCAGTGTAAAGAAAAAACACAAACTAGCCTCAGATAAAAAAAAATTACTCAAACTAGAATCAGACTCAAGAATAAACACAAACTAGCATCACATAAAAAAACTAACTCAAATTAGCGTCAGAGTCAAGAGTAAACACAAACTAGCATCAGAGTAATAAATAAACTCAGACTAGCATCAGTGTAAAAAAATAAAGACAAACAAGCATCAGAGTCAAAATTAAACACAAACTAGCATCAAAGTAAAGTATGAAGCATAAACACAAACTAGCGTCAGGGTAAAGAATAAAAACAAACTAGCATCAGAGTAAAGAATAAACACAAACTTGCAACAGAGCCAAGAATAAACACGAACTAGCGTCAGAGTAAAAAATAAACACAAACTAGCAACAGAGGCAAGAAGCAACACAAACTAGCGTCAGAGTAAAGAATAAACACAAACTAGTAACAGAGTCAAGAATAAACACAAACTAACTTCAGAGTAAAGAATAAACACAAACGAGAGTCAGAGAAAAAAATAAACACAAACTAGCTTCAAAGTAAATAACACAAGCTAGTGTCATAATAAAGAATAAAAACAGACTAGCATCAGAAACACTAACTAGCATTAGAGAAAAGAATAAACACAAACTAGTATCACAGTAAATAACACAAACTAGTGACATAGTAAAGAATAAACACAAACTATCGTCAGAGTGAAGCGTAAACACAAACCAGCAACAGTGAAAAAAATTAACTCAGACTAGCATCAGTGTAAAGAAAAAACACAAACTAGCGTCAGAGTGAAGCATGAACACAAACTAGCGTCAGAGTCAAGAATAAACACAAACTAGCATCAGAGTCAAGAATAAACAGAAAGTAGTGTCAGAGTTACAAATAAACAAACTTTTGTCAGAGAAAAAAATTAACTCAAACTAGCATCAGAGAACAGAATAAACAGAAAACCCCTAAGTTAGGGAAAGTTAGGGGTTATTCCACAATATCAATGTGAAATTCCGGAATTGCTTTTTCGTTGCATTCTCGGGTTTGGCCACTAGGCGTGCCCAAGCTCCATCGGCGAACGAGGTGAAAATATCACTTTGAAATTCCGGAATATCAATTTGAGCGAGACATTCCGGAATTCTGATGTTGTCGGTCCGTGGCACCTTCCCCTCGGGCTGTACCAAGGGGGCAAATGTGGTGCAGAGGCCTAGATGAATAGGCTTTGGCCCGATATGGCCTAAAAACCCCAATGGAAAAATTCCCCAAAAATCACCAGATGGTGGCAGAGGGTTGAAATTTGGCATGGATGATGTGGTGACATGGGAAAGAATGTGTGGCAAGTTTGGGGTCCCTGGCTCCTTCCCCTCGGGTGGCCACGGGGGCAAACGTCACGTTGAGGCCTGAAAGTTGGTTTGAATGTTGGGTCGTATTGTGAGTAGGTGTACGGGTTCAGAGCTGGTTCCTGAGGCCCAGGAGCGGTCCTGGGCCTTGAGCTTTTGGGGTCAGGCCCAGGAGGGACTCTGGTCCCGGCATGTGAAGTCTGAGCCCCGTGGGCGGTTGCCCCGGGCCGTGGTTGGAGCTCCAAAGTCACTTCTGTTTTCCCGCCAAAAATATTTGAATTTTGGGGCGGTCTCCTGAGGCCCAGGAGCGGTCCCGAGGGGCAAAAGTTGTGCAGAGGCCTGGCTTAATAGGCTTAGGCCCGGTATGGCCTAAACACCCCAATGGAAAAATTCCCCAAAAATCACCAGATGGTGGCAGAGGGTTGAAATTTGCCATGGATGATGTGGTGACATGGGAAAGAATGTGTGCCGAGTTTGGGATCCCTACCCCCTTCCCTCGGGTGGCCACGGGGGCAAATGTGATGTCGAGGCATATTAGTGAGGTGAATGTCCTCTTGTATTCTAAGTCGGTTCATGGGTTCATGGGTTCAGAGCTGGGTTCTGGAGGTCTGTGAGTGGCCCGGGGCCTGGATCTCTCGGAGACATGCCCGGGCATGTCTCTGGTTCCCTCGCGTGAAGTCCGAGCACCGTCGGCGGTCGCCCCGGGGCGCGGGGGGACCTCCGAAGTCGGCCGAGTTTTCTGCCTGGCGTGGGTATGTTTGCCCCTGTTTCCTGAGGCCCAGGGGTGGTCCCGGGTGAGGACAATTTTTGGGTCAGCCCCAGGAGGGTCTCTGGTTCCCGCGTGTGAAGTTTCAGCCCCGTGGGTGGTTGCCCCGGGCCGTGGTGGACCTCCAAAGTCGGGTCGGGTTGAGCTCTGTTTTCCCGCCAAAAATATTTGAATTTTGGGGCGGTCTCCTGAAGCCCAGGAGCGGTCCCGGGCCTGGAGCTTTTGGGGTTAGGCCCAGGAGGGTCTTTGGTTCCCGCATGTGAAGTTTGAGCACCGTGGGTGGTTGCCCCTGGCCGTGGTGGACCTCCAAAGTCGGGCCGAGTCGTGCTCTGATTTCCTGCCTGGGGTGGGTATGTTTGCCCCTGTTTCCTGAGGTCCAGGAGTGGTCCTGGGCCTGGAGGTTTTAGGGTCATGCCCAGGAGGGTCTCTGGTTCCCGCATGTGAAGTTTGAGCCCCGTGGGTGGTTGCCCCGGGCCGTGGTGGACCTCCAAAGTCGGGCCGGGTTGGGCTCCGTTTTTCCGCCAAAAATATTTGAATTTTGGGGCGGTGTCCTGAGGCCCAGGAGCGGTCCCGGGCCTGGAGCGGGCCTGGAGCTTTTGGGGTTAGGCCCAGGAGGGTCTTTGGTTCCCGCATCTGAAGTTTGAGCACCGTGGGTGGTTGCCCCTGGCCGTGGTGGACCTCCAAAGTCGGGCCGAGTTTTTGAGCTCTCGTAGGCCGCGTTTGATCTTGAAATTCTGGCTTTTCTCTGTCCCCGCGGGCGTCGGCGACCGTAAAAATCCGGAATTTCATGGCATCTCGGCTGGGCTATCTCGAAATTCCCGAATTTCTGGGTGAGCCACCCTTTGGTTGACAGGTCCGACCTGAAAGGTATATAAAAATTGCCCAAAATTCACCAGATGGTGGCAGGGGTTCGAAATTCGGGCTGGACGATGTGGGGACATGGGGGATGACGTGTGCCGAAGCTGGGGTCCGTGGCGCCTTCCCTCGGGCTGTCCCAAGGTGCAAACGTGGTGCAGAGGCCTAGTTTTATATGCTTCGGAGCCATTCGACCTAAAAACCACCAATGGAAAAACTCACCAAAAATCACCAGATGGTGGCAGAGGGCTGAAATTTGGCCTGGATGACGTGGTGACATGGGAAAGAATGTGTGCCGAGTTTGGGGTCCCTAGCTCCTTCCCTTGGGTGGCCATGGGGGCAAATGTGATGTTGAGGCCTACCAGTGTGTTTGAGTGTCGAGTTGCATTGTGACTAGGTATATGGGTTCAGAGCTGGGTCCTGAAGTCCAGGAGCGGTCCTGGGCCTCAAGCTTTTAGGGTCATGCCCAGGAGGGAGCCAGGTTCCCGCATGTGAAGTCTGAGCACCGTGGGTGGTTGCCCCAGGCAGGGGTGGACCTGCAAAGTGTGCCCCAAATTTGAGCTCTCGTAGGCCGCGTTAAACCTCTCGAATCTGGCTTTTCTCGGTCCCCGTGGGTGTCGGTGATCTATGGAATCCAGCTTTTTTCGGCCTGGGTGATTTTGTCTGTGTGTATGTTTTGATACATCTGTGCTTATATAAACTTTCTGTAATTTAAATAGTCAACAACCTGCTCTTTTTTTCACACTATAGGAATAAAAAGTGTTTTAATTGAGTGGTAATTATAACACAAATGAAAATAACAGTGACATGTACAGACTTTTTTTCTTTTTTAACACAATATACATGTTAGGACTGATTCGCAGAGACAATAAACTTTAGTGAAATAAGGGATCCTGGAGTTCATAAACAAAGAATTAAAAGACTAGCACGAGCTGCATCAGTCACAAAAAAAAAAAAAAAAATAATAATA
>JAOUQZ010052282.1:0-22896 GCA_028564935.1 Neosilurus hyrtlii
TATATATATATATATATATATATATATATATATATATATATACACACATATACACATACACACACACATATACATATACATACACACACACACACACACACACACTTGCCATTTTTACCTTTAATCAGGAACTTTAGGGGGACTTCCTAACCCTAATGCATCCCCCTGGGGGCCCCCACACCAAACCAGACAAAAAAACAAAAACCCACAAAGGAACAAACATTTTCCATTGTTCATGTAATATTAATAGATGCAAGATTCTTTTGTGTAAAAAAATTTTTAGAAATCCAGCCATAGTCTCAGAATCTAGTACTGCCTTCTTTAGCAAAAACAAATCTGAGACAAAACTTTCACTCCTTCAGTTGTGAGATTTTAGTGAGGTTTAAATCTGGTGTAAACTAGGATATTCTTCCTCTTTTTGAGCCATTAATGGGTATTTTTACTAGTGTGATTTAAATCAATATTCTGTTGAATGATCCACCTCCAATTCAACATTTGGACAAATGGTACTTCTTCAGGAACTCTCATTGATTGAACTGTGAATTATGCAGGCTACCCAGCCTTGCTCTACTGTAGCCTTCTTGTAATGTTTTTCCTGGCACACCTTCCATGCAGATCAACACATTCATTAAAGACTTGGTAACTTTCCCCACCAACAGCTGCAAAAGTTAGGGACTGAGCATACTTCAGCAGACGCAATATATGCACCATGTGTGCAGTGTTCATTATTCAAATTTTGTCATGTTTACAGACCTAGATTTTGTTCATGTGCAAAACTGAGCAATCAGAAGTACACCAAACAGAAACAGACTTTTTTTTTTTTTTTATATATATATATAAATGTGGTTGAATTGGTCCAGCACTTGACCCTCAGCAATTTTTAACACAACCAAGCTTTCCCAGGAATGGAGGCTACACCTTCCCCAGCGTTCAAAGTAGCTTTCCCTCCCTGGCTATCAAGATTCTAATACAAGTGATCAGAAAACTTTCATGACAATCCCAAATTACCACAGAAGGCAAAACATTGTCTACTGTGAATTCCAGCTAAAAGCCCCAGAACTGAAGAAAAACAACCCCAAACTGTCATCAAAGTGGTCAAAGCCCATCCGAGCAAGTCTCTGTGGAGCTTGCAAACAATAACCAGACTCAGTATGTGGACCTAAAACATGAAATGCACATGATTTATTCAAGGTTAAAGTGTCTGGCTTAGACAACACACTGAAGTGCTGCCAATGCTTGTTTTTAGCATAATTTTTTTTTTCTTTTACAATATGATTTCACTGGATGAATCCAACATAAATAAAAATGTCAGAACTTCAACGGTCTTAATATTTTAACTTTCACAAATTAACACATTCAACTTGCAGCAAGTTTAGCTTTTCTGACACCTTCAAAATTCCTTCTACCAGTAATTGCTCTGCTCTACCAGTAACCAATATAAACCCCAGTGTTCCAGCTAGGTTGTTTTAGCATCACGCAGTGCCATGCCATTCTTTTCATGCGTCATGCCTTATTTAATGCAACTGTGCTGCTATTTTTCTGCATGTGCCTGCTGTTTAGTCAAAGGGAATTTTTTTTTTTTAACCAAACATCTGTGTGCATCCCACATGAGCCAGCTTTTAGATGCTTTTCCCTGCCTCCATGACCCCTGTTTGACCCTGCAAACTACACCAGGTGTGGAAGGCACAACAAAGAATGTACTTCCTCAGAAAGCTTCAACAAGCCCACCTACCCTGACCCCTACTGACAAACCTTTTTCCGCTCCACCATCGAGAGCCTCCTGACCTACTGCTGTACATTGTGGTTCAACAGCTGTACTGCAGAGGACAGGAAGGCCCTGCAGTGGGTGGTGAGCACAGCAGAGCGGGTGATTGGAACTACACTTACCCGTCCCTCAGTAACATTTACACTGGCAGACTTCAGAGGAGAACCAGTGGAATGATCAGGGATCGCACACACCCTGTACACCCCTTTTCTCCCCTCCGGAAAAAGGTGCAGGACACTAAAAACAAAAACTAACAGACTCAAGAACAGCTTTTACCCACAAGCTGTTAAACGTGCAACCCCACCATCACACATTGACTGAATAACCACCATTCAGACCATCTTCCTGGACAGTGCAATACTCATGTTTACAGCAGGTCTTGAACATAATATAACATTTTAGCATCATGCACCTTATGATTAGAAAGCTGTACCTCTCACCCTGTGTATACCATGTACCTTTGACACATCATGCATCCTTCTGTGTATGTGTGTATATGTGGATAGATGTATGTGTTTGCATATACAGGATATATATGTATGTCTGTGTATGTAGGTATATGCACATATATAGCTTAGTGTAGTTACCTTAGTTGTCTTTTGTGCACTTTTTTCTTAATAATTGCTGCTAAACAGATTTTCATTGTTCATGCAACAGTTGAAAAAGATTGCTTTATCTCATCATCTGCCCCCTTGGAACTTTTCCTCAATGGGAATTTTTTTTCTTAACCGAACGTTCAGCACACATCAGCTCGACTTATGACAGTAACGTGTAGGTTTCTATGAAAGGATTTTATTTTAATTACAGAATTTTAGACTAATCTAAATGTAACAATATAATATAGTTTACATTTAAATTTGTATTTTTAAAAAAAGCTTTATACAAATAAAACTGAATTGAATTTAATGATAACTTTTAAGTGAGAATCATGATGTAAAGGAGACGTGCATAGTACAGACAAATTGATGTAATTTATAAGAAACGCAAGCTGAATAATACTTCACTTAAACTGCATATTCCATTATTAAAATAACATTTTAAAGAAAGTAATAAATTAAACATTTATAAATAAAAACTGTTATAATTATGTCAATAAGTATAATTATATTAGTGTTTAATTAATGCACTGAATTACTTATGTTTATAAAAATATTACTTTCAGGGTAACAGTTAAAGTAATAAAATATTACTTTACATAATTGTTTTTCTGCTTGACTTTACTATGTATGCAACTTTTCGTGTGTGAATAAATGAATACTTAATTATTTTTGATATATGATATGTAAACAATAATAACAAATATTAATTCAAACACAAAAGAAAAGTTGCATTCATTAATACAGTTAAGCAGTTAAGGTTGAATAAGCACCATGCCTTTACAGAATCAATAAATGGAAACTGAACCCAATTAAATAATTCTATTTTTGAATACCTAGAAAAAACAAATGCTGCAATTACAGTCAGCTCTGTGTACGTAGAATGGCCAGGTTTACAGGTATGCTATGCTCCCAAACCAAGCAAGCAGCATTTATTTTTTAAAAGTTCGACAGGCAGTGACTCTAATTGACTTACTATGTTTTTGGAATTCGATTTCTTGCAGGGCCGGGCGATATCGCCTGAAAATAAAATTCCTTGTTTTTCAACCTGCTCCCAATTTTATGATCTTTTTCAAAGCAAGAACATTCATTGGTCAGTTAAGTTTTATTTAACAATATCAAAACAGAAAAGAAACAAACATTTCTTAATTGTTTTAGAACTGGATTTGCTCCCTGAGGGCTGCTTAGTGAGTACTCACTGCACTTTCTCATGATCAATGTAATTTAAAGTAAACAAATCTAAAAAAAAAAAAAAAAAAAAACTAAATAAAAACTGCCTTAAAAAAACTTTAAAGCTTTCTAAACGTAGCACATTTGTAATTTATGAGTAATGACAGCATTGGGTGCTTTTATAATTTAGATTAGTGTTTTAATTTAATTTTATTTGATTGTTTATTAAGCTAGCTGGGAAAGTTTTGAAGCTTGGCATGTATCATGTCACATGCATCATGCTTTATTGAGCTATAGGCTACTTTGGAAAAATATTTTTTGCTTGGTTACCTGGTTGGTAGCTTGGTCGCTTGTATTTAGCATCAATACAAGCTTGTTTTTACGCAATGTATATCTGGCCACCAAATCTTTAGGGAAAAAAATAATAATAATAAAAATTTCTACAATACTAAATAAATAAATGCCATGGCAATCAATCAATTATTTCAACTCAAGATCCCTCATCATCGTATGGGGTGCTACTTGGAAAGGCTGTTATCATCAGTTTTGTTTATGGCAGGCATTTAAAGGACACACTTCAAATTTTAGACAAACTTTTTCATCAGCAGACGGTGGTTTGAGCTGTTGGACTTTGCATATGCAAACCTTTATTAAATTACAGAACACACTGTTTTCAAGACAAGATCCTTACTTGTTGATATACATGTTGTCACAGGCTTTATTTTTTTTTTTTTAACTATTGGGAGCATACCAGAGAAGGAATGCGAGGCAGGAAAAAAACCTGGGGTGAGGCGCCAGAGGCACTCAGAATCTACAGACCCAGTAAAGTAAAATAATAATAATAATAATAATAATAACTTATGCATATCAAAATAATTTTAAGCTTTAAAGTGCATCTAACTCTTCTTTGTGTGGCACAAATGTGGTGGAATGAACCTCCTTTAGATGTCCGGACAGCTGTGTCACTGGGTGTCTTCAAGGGACGACTGAAAAAGTACCATTTTCGGAAGTGGAATAGCACCATGTTGTACAGACCAAAAAAAAATAAAAATTAACCCCACAAAACCAACCCACTGAGTTTTGACTGATGATATACTTAGCTTATGCCCTAGTGAACCAGTATCAAAATGTACTCACTGACAGTGACTCTAAAGCACTTCTGTAAGTCACTCTAAAAGTAAATATAACGGGAAATGATTATCATTTTCAACATCATCGTTATCCAAAAATCCAATTTTATCACCCAGCTCTAATACCTTGATGTTTTTATTGTTGAATCACACAGATATTTCAAACAAGAATTTAAAATTTTAATGTTCAGCATAAAAACCGTAATTCCAGTTCTCAGAGGAGTAACGGGACTGTGAAAAAGATCTCAGGGATAAAGTTCATAGCTTTGTATCCCAATAAAGTTCATAATTTCATATCCCGATAACTATATGCATCATGATGTAGCACATTTTCTGTAAACGCACAAAAAAAAGAATAAACAAAAAACCTAATAGATAAACAACAAACAAAAAACAGGAATGTAGGTGGGTAATTTTATTTAATTTAAACCCATGACTATTTTGTGGTAGAAGAGGTGTAAAATTCATTAAAAAAATTCTAATAAATATACAAAGGTAATAAAATTACACAAATTTAAACAAGATGCTTCAAAATTAATGTAAAAGAGTTATCAGATGACAACATACCTTCCTGTCCTCCACAAGTCAGAAAATATGAATTGCATATACACTGCATAACTACACTGGTTAGAAGAAGCAACCACCAAATATCATCAGTCTGGCCTGGAAATGAAACAATTACAGATAGATGGACAGACATACTGATGACTATATCTTTTTTTTTTTTTTTTTTTTTTTAAGTCGGAAATGGCCTGAAAATGAACATCATAAATATTTTTATATGTTAATTTGGTTTTCATGGAAACAAATTTTAAGTGTAGAAATCCCAAAATATTAAAATCACTACTGCACTGCCTAATTTAAATAACTGATAATTTTTATAAATAAATCAAACCGTTTTCAAGTTCTGACCTAAAAATAAACAATACTCATTCTTACATGATCAGCTGGTTACGATGGAAATATGAAAATACAAATTGCAGAAATCCTAAAATATCGAAAGGCACAACTACACTGCCTAGTAAAATCTAGGAAATTTTGAGAAATTCTAGGAAGTTTGAGAAATCTCAAACAGTTATTGAATTCTGGCACAGAACTGAAATAATTACAGACAGACATACTGACAGACATACTTTTTTAGTAATAATAATTAATAATTGGGGGTGGGTGTTATAAAAATGAATTGTAGGCTTCTAATAATAAATGTCATTATTTCAAACACACACCCTTAATTATATTAATTTCTTACACAAACTTTGGACAGGTTAAATGCAGAGCACAATTTCCTCTCAGAAGATTAACACAGTATGTAAAATAAATGTCAAATCTGCAACTTAAAACTAGGTCGATGCCAATGCAGAAAAAAACACTACCTAATCCACCACTCTGTCAGGCTAGTTAGGGGAAGGTGGAGTGGGGAGAGGCAGTGAACACCCTTGGCAGGTCAGACTAGCAGCTTGACATTCAGACAAACAGAGCAGTCAGATATAAATGAAATTATGCCACTGAATAAAAACAAATCATCCAAATGACAGAAAATATTCCCATACACAGGGTGAAACGATGATATAAATGATACAGCAAAATACAGAGTAATACAAACCTCAATCTTTCATCATCTGATATAAGTAGTCATAACACACAGCCCTACAAGGACCATCCCTGAATCAGACTGTCCCTCCACACTGAATGGGGAAACAAGGAAGGAACTGGTAAGAGAGGCTACCAAGGGCCTATGGCAACTTTGAAGCAGCTAGAGTATTATTTATTTTTACAAAAAGCCGCCAGCAAACCAGCTTCTTCAGTCTACACTCATTCAGCTAACCTTCAGTTTGCTCCATTAGAAGATTTTTTGAATCTCTGGTTCATTCGCACAGATTTCAACGACCCCAGTTTTACGATTAGGCATCACCTGCTGAGGCGCATGCACACACACACACCAGTCTGATGCCCAGTTTATGAAAAACAGAAAATGCAAGCAAAAACCCTTTTGGGGACACTAATCACCTGTAGGTTATTCACCAAATGAGTTTCATATAACAGTCTTGTACCTATGAGTGTTTTAAATTGACTGATGTCATGGGATCAGTCTACATCAGTGGTCTCCAACCCTGTTTGTGAAGAGCTACCTTCCTGTGGGTTTTTATCTCCAATCTACATCGAACATACTCTACCCCTTCAGCTGATTAGGAACTTCTGAAGACAAAGATCAGATGGTCAAGTGAGTATGATTAGGGTCTTTAGGAAGGTTGCTCTCCAGGAAGCAGAACTTTGGCATGATGGTATAGGTTGAGTGCTAGCAAACATCAGAAAGACTTGCAACGCAGAACTGATGAACAACTTCTTGGACTTAAGATGAGTTGTCACCTGACTACAGCCATAGAAGCTCACTGCTTAACAATCAAGTAAATCATGCACCAAGAGACCTTGGTTTATAAAGAAAGAAGCCAGACAGCATTTCTAGAAAGGAAAAAAAAAAAAAACACTTTTCATGGATGAAAGCAACTTCATACAAAGTGAAAAAATATTTGGCTGAAGTGCCTTTGAGCAAAGCACCTAACCCCCAACTGCTCTTTACAACCCAGTGTAAAGATATACATCAAAGCTGTCCACTGTAAAGTTTATTTAAGATCTGATGTGACTAAAGGTTGTAGCACAGCAAACTTGTTTTAGCATCTCTGACACATGCAGGCCAAATACCAGGAATAAGTATGAAGCTAATTAAAAAAATAAATTAAAAATACATTCATAAAAAATACATAAAAATCGCCAAAGACATGCTACCCACATACACATAAATAAACAGTTTTATTCAAATGCTAAATAAAATCCACCACCAGATATAAACTAAGAAGCAAAAAGTATTATACCAAAGATGACAGCACCTTTTCTTGCTAGGCAAATAAAAAAATAATTTATTTCATATAAAATTTGTTTACTTGGGTTCACATTTCATTGATCCTAATAATGAAAGTGCAAGATGTAGTTAAAATTTTTAAATAAATAAAACTTAATTTTATTTCATTCCAAATGGTGCATACAGCTGTTTAATGCTAAAATGATTGTACTATAAACTCTATTCAGATAAACATATGAAGTATATGAACCAGAATATTTTGAACCAGGTTTAATTTTAGTTGATTAACACATGATTCAACAAGCAACATTATCAACCAATTTCAATTCCTGAGCACCTGAGCTCTACATTGTGAGTTTAAAAGGAACAGAATGATTTTATTCTGGGTACACTAACTTATTTTTGCATTTGGATGAAAATGTGCTAATGTGCTTTACTGAGTTTCTTCTTTCCATGGCATTATTTCATACTTTTATTGACCAAAGCTGTCAAATCCCATCTTTTCCAACATGTAATACATTCATGTAACATAACGTTTCATTTCTTCACAGGATAGGGGTTGCACATAGGTATTTAACCCTAGTTTGTCATTTCAGTATATTTTCAGCATACTGCATCCGAACGGTATTTTGCTTAGGTTACAAGTTTACGGAAAGTGCATTTTGTTAAACCTTAAAAGTTAACCTAGCGCACCATCTTAAAGGTCGAGTCTTACGTAGGAGAGAAGTATGCTTAAATGTGTTGATTCTTACCTGCTAGACATATTAAAATCATTAGAACAAGAAAGTAAGTAGATAAAGAAATAAATCCTTTTTTTTTGAGCAAGCAGCATTAGCCCTCCAAAACGCAACAAATAGATCATGCCATGGTCACGTGATCTGCTACGTCAGAAACGGGTCACATAGGTTTGTTTACAACATGCAAGCACGTGAGCCTCAGAGCCCTCGTCAGTTTCCAGTGAATTTGTCAGCAAACCTGACGTTGATGAACATGTTTTATTCGCATATGAACCCATGGGGGAAGGTTTGGGGTCGACCTCCATTGAAGAGGATGGAGATGACAGGGAAGAGCATCTCAAACACTGCATGATGCGCATTGTCTGTGATCAGATTTCAACCCCATATTGTGCAACTTAATTATACACATAACATATGTAAATATATCACGTAGCTATACTGTGTATAAATATATAGTGCATTTAAATCTACTCAAGCATCTATAAAAATTACTATCTACATAAACATGGCACAGTACAACATACACATTATACATACTAAACTCTGTTATCATTATTATTATTTATATGCATGTTATAGCCCATTACAATCTGTTAAAGTAATTTGATCATCCATGAAATATTAAATAACCATGATGATTTCTTATTAATCTAAATGACGCTTCTGGAACATGTGAGTCTTTAAGTCAATCCGGGCGGAATCGACTCTGAAACCTTTATATATACACACACTGTGCTTATGTTTGAATGAGTGAATCGAGTCTTCTCGGAGTTGGTTCCCAGCCCGCCCGAACACTGTGGGTGTTATTCAGGGAACAAGTGTCTCACAGGGATCCAGTCCTCTCGTGAGAACTTTATGTAGGCTTACTCCATCCTTGGTTTACTTGCTACAAAATGGCATTGAGCATATGTCTCTGTTTTACCGTGAAACGTCACACACTGGACTGAGTGACGGTTCATGGTAAAACAGTAACTAAAAAAGATGCTTAAATACATGCAATACGAATAAAAACTTCTTTCGGGGCCAGTTATACTGCATTTTCAAATTATCTAAATGAAAAAAGGTTTTAAAATAAGCATGAACCTGTAAAAAAAAAAAATGCAGATTTTGAATAAGGTTGTTGATAAAGTGGTAAAATTGTAAACATTAGCCATTATGCATTAAAAAAGGGCCACTTACCAAAATGTAAGTACTTTTGATCCAAATTAATTTATAAAACTAGAATCCATATTTCACACACACCTGCAGGTTTATGTATCAAGGTTTATATTATCAATCTGAAATGTCCAATATCACATCACAAAATGCAATGCAGAATGAGCCCTTTTACAATCTATTCTCACCTTTGTATCGCTATTCCTGTCGACAGCTACCTTACTTCTGCAGATTCATCAAGACTATTAATCTAATTCTAATTTACAAACTGTAAGCCAGTTAAAATAAGCACGGTGGGTTTCAAGCCTGATCCCACACGTTAAAATAATCCACCAGCATGTCTCAGAACCATCAGTCCGCCGAGGGAACAGTAAATAATCCATAGTTATATTCTCTCTCCTAAAACCATGGCTAGACTCATGTTACTGTGCATCAGTAAACAATTAATAGAACTGTCTGTTATCTGGTAACAGTAACCCAGTCTGCATTAACAGAGATTAAACTCCAAGCTGTTGGAGATTTAAGTTTAGTTTTCCTCTTATTTATTTTACCTTCCTCTCTGTGTACGTTTGTGCTGTGTTGGATTTTAATACTCAATGCAGCGTTTACATTATATCCGTTTGTGCTAATGCTACATGTTGATATGGAATATCTCTGGTTAGTTTAGGTTGGACTGTGGATCTCAGTAAGGCAGATAATAACATGCATTATTTTACATTTTGTCACATTTTAAAGCCATGAGCTCAATTTTGTAGTGGCATCTGAGCTCACAGTTACCCAACGCACACACTCAGTTGCCATTTATTTAGTCAGTGGTTTTTCTTCTTAAGGAAAAATATGTTTTCGAATTTCTTCAAAAAGACACTAAGTTATATTTTGGTTGTCTGTGGAAATAAATGCAAACATTTTCAGAACTCAGTTTTTAGGCAACTCCATTCATAAAAATCTGGAAAGCTGCTTATGTTATCCCTCTATTTAAAGGTGGAGACCCTTCAGAGTTGAACAATTTCCTATTTCCAAACTCTCAGTCCTAGCTAAGATCCTTAAATCCCATGTAAATCTACAGCTAAAACAGTTTTTAGCTGATAATGTTTAAAATGATTTTCATTTTGGCTTTAGATGTGACCATAGCACTCTTACTGCTGCTACAACTGGGATAAACAATACTATTGGTGCAGAAAACTGCATTGCGCTACCTTGTTGATCTTTCTAAAGGCATCTGATTCAGTTGACCATCGATTGTTACTAAACAAACTAAGTATTATTGGATTCAGTCCAAAGGCTGTAAAATGGTTCCTAAATTATTGTATAGATCATACTCAGTGTGTTTATGCAGAAGGCCATAAATCTCACTTTCTTGCGATAACTAAAGGTGTTCCTCAGGGATCTATTAGGGGGCCTATTCTGTTTTCTATTTTCATAAATAATCTTGGTAAAGAAATTCAAGCAAAAATGCATTCATATTCTGCTGATACAAATATTTACACCCACGCTCCTGCCATAGTGGGGCAGTGCAAGAACTTCATGCTGCATTTCAGATATTACAAACTACATTGTTGAGCTTAAAGTTGTAAAAAACAAAGTTCATGGTCTTCTCAAAAGCTCACACACAGCTGCCTGGTGAGTACAGCATACTTACATCTGAAGGAAAATCCATTGATAGGGTTCCCTCATACAAGAACCTGGATATACGGATAGATGATAAACTCGCATTTAAATGTTCATATTACTACCCTAGTCATGAAGCTTAAAGTGAAGATTGGCTTTAATTTTAGAAATAAATCTTGCTTTACTTTCAGTGCTAAGAAAAAAAACTTGTGCAGGCTACTTTCCTGCCTGTGATTGATTATGGTGACATATTTTATATGCATGCAGCCTCCTCCATGTTAAGTAACCTTGATTCAGTGTACAGTGCATCTTTACGTCTCATTACAAATGCAAAGTTCCTCACTCACCACTGCATTTTTTAGGATTTGGTAGGCTGGACATCACAGAATTCACAGACAACAGCATTGGTACATTTTCATTTATAAAGCTGAATTGGGCAAACTTCAAACCCACCTCTGCAACATTTTCTGTATTAGCTCTGATAGTTATCAGCTTCACTCCTCTTAGTGGTTACTTTTAAATAAAGCCTGAGTTTTAACTGATTTGGGAAAAACTGCGTTTTCCTACTATGCAGCGTGGACTTGGAACAATACTCAGGGGCATCATAAAGAATGTGGTGATAGACACGTGTTTGTTGCTCTTGAGAAGTCCACTAGGTTTTACTATTTTATATATGGCTCTTTATTTGCACTTGGACCCATTTGCACGTGTAATATTTAAAATCTAAATTTTAAAAACACTTCCATGCAATTGTATGTCCAACTTAATAACTGTTTAAAGTGCAAGTCAAAATAATAGTAAAGAACTTGTATTAAAAAGCACTGCCGCTTTCTCTTTTGACTTTATTCATAATAAAATTGCAGATTTTCCGGTCAAGTTCAGTCATCGTCTTCACAAATAAATATCACAAATTCATACTACTGTTTTTGATTACAAAAAATAATTGGAGTGTGAAAAGGATGTTTAATGTGTGGTTTTGCTAATTTTGTTATATTTTGATACACAAAAAAAATAGCGCCTTTTTAATGAGATGGGCCTCTGAACGTAACGATTGTCAAGATCTATATATCTGATATCTTGCTCTATGTGATGTCCATACCGGCAAATATGTGTACTTGGTTTTAGTAAACTGGAAATAAGGTAGAATTGGTTGCACTTAATAAAAGAATTGTCCTAAAAAAATCTATACAGGTAGTTCTATCAACCAATTACATGTTTAAAAAGCAGGATGAATTTACCCAACAGAAAAATCCTGCAATTCTGAGCAGACGGAGGCTGTTAAGTACAAACTGGGGTTTTTCATCCTTAGCCGCATCTACCCATCCATTATCTATATTGCATATCTATCAGTTGTGGTTGCAGGGGGAGCTGGAACAGTGAGCAGCATAACAAAGCATAACACAAAATGATATACTTTATCATCACGATGAATAGCCCCATATCTCACAGTCCTAAATACTGATATCCAATACTGCAAAGTTTAAAACACAAATCAACAATTTTTGCACAACCCTACATTTTTCTTTAATATTTGTTCAAATTTATTTCCCCCGTGCTAATCATTTGAAAGCTACTCTGACCTGAAGATTAAGTGTAATTCTTTTACTTTAAGGTTAAGTTTAGAGCTAAATTATTATCAACAGAGAAATTCATATGATACAATTGTGGGTCATGATCCAAGCAGGGAATAAAAACCCTGACTTTTTTCTTCTTACAGTGATATAAAATTTGTATTTTTTTTCCCACTCACACCAATGGAGGTGTTGTTAAAATAAGCAAGCACCCATTTTGATCTCACACACACACACAATATGCACGCATGAACAAAGCACCCTTCAGTTCATCATTTAAACACACTTATTTTAAAGCCACTGTATTTTACACAATATTCTCTATAATGAAATCATTTTTTTAAATTACACACTGTATTACTTACTAAACTGCAAAGCAGGTGAACACACACGCTCCAATCCGCAAGTCGTCAACAACAATGCGAGACAGGATGTTTGTGTGTGTATTTCTTATGCAGTGCAAAACACCAACACGTAGGTCAGGAGTATGACAACAGAATTGTACTGAAGAAAGTGAAAGTACTCTCAGTATTGTGTTCTGAATGAAAGCTGTAGAATTAAATAAATCTTGTACTTTTATATAAACGATTCCACATTTTTGCATACACCTCTGAAAAACTAAAGCTCATCCTTAGTATAAAACATGTTTAGAAAAAACAGACCTCTGGTTTGTGATGCTTTTTTTTGTGATGCCGAATTTTAATTACAGTCCAGGAACACTGCATATCCGGAACAGCCCACAAGATCTGCTGTTTTAGATATTACAGATCCTGATCAGCCATAACTTTTTATAATCACTAAGCCAAAACATTATAATCACTAAGAGGTGAACTAATTAGTAAATACTGGTTAATAAATATTACATGGAAAAGCCACAACATGACTGGCTCACTATCTCAGAGATACTAGACATTATTCAGAGTGGATAATGATTAAAAGCCATGGTCAACTGCAGCAGGCGACATCATTCCTGTCACGTTGTAAATTAAAAAATACTGATTTTGTTTTTCCATGTAGTATATACACTAACTATAACTAGGTTAGGATAGAGGGGAGTCTCACCCGCCAGCCGATCATCCAGTTGCCTCGTACCGTTCATGATGTCTTTTTCCCTGTTCACCGGCATCAAGCAATGCCGAGGACTAAAGGAGCTTTCCTTGCAGCAGGCCAATAAAGTTGCATTTGGTGGAAAAAATGCCCAATTTTTGAAAAAAAATAAAATAAAATTATCCAACCATCAAAGACTTTAATTACAAGTTGTGTTGCTTTTTGTTGAATAAGTAAAAAAATAATGGCTTGAACGGCCAGTTGGGTAGAGTTACCTTTCAGCCTAGCACAGAGTTGCAACCACTAAGAACAGAGCTCACCTGAGAAAATCTCATTTTAGTTTGCTTTTCTTTGTTCTGCATAGTATATCCAGTAAAAATCTGAAAGGCCAAAACTTGTTAATTTGGTTTTGAAAAATCGCACGCAAGAGGGGGTAAGAGAGTGTACCACACATACACACACACTAATAAGCCAATTTCTTTTTCCTGAAGGGACGCCTGAATCCAACTTTTTGAAGCATGTGTTAAGTAGCAAAAGTAGTTACAGATGAAGTCTTGCTCCGAGGCATGCATTACTCACGCATAAACACGCCATAAATTAATAAAGCCTTACGGTGAACAGAGTGATGCTACTGGGTCATTTCACCAGCCATGTTTTTAAATATAAGACAGTAAATTACCACGCTTAAAAGAGTACTGGTGATCTTTACAGCATTATTTATGCATATGTAATATGCTTAAGCGATATAGATTATATGCTTATAAAATATATAATCTTATATTGTATAAAATACTTATTTTAACAAATTACCAACAAAAAGGGCAATCAATCAATCAATCAATAAAATAAATAAATAATTGGGAACCCCACAGAACTGGGTGATTTTAATTTTTTCCTGGAAGTGGCGTGAGCTCGTTGGGCGGGTTGTCCAGCACAAGTAAACAAGCAGATCGATTCAGCAAGTGACATTTCAGGTCATAAAAAAAGTGTTCAAGAAGCAGCTATTGGAGGAATTGGGTGTAAATGGTTACATATTTGAACCAGAGAGGGAGGAGTCTTGTGGAGACGGTGAGACGTCACATTCTAGTGACTCCGGGGATGAGAATACTGCCGTTCGTGAATGTGCATGACAGTAAATCCAAAATGGCTTATGCAGCTAACGTTTTACCAACTTGACTTTCCTGTAATCAGTTGGTTTACGAACACTAAAGAAATATTTTGCGCGATTTTTGCGCTTGTTGTTTGTGCAGCTCAGCACTGGCCCAAAATGTGTTAGGATGTGCCAATCCAACGAGTTCGTGTCTCTACCAGGCTGGAACAGCCAATGAGGAAGGCACCCGCAGACGTCCTGCTTGATTGGAACCAGTCCTGAAGGGCAACACTGCAATGGGTTGGGTAGGGAGGCTACATTCTTTTTGAACACTTCTAGTCACCTATATGTAAACATGCATCATTTCAGGTTTAATATTCTATGTTTAGCGAGAGAAAAGATATTCTGAGTTGCCATTCTGATGCCTCCGATCTTTCACCAGTATTCAAAGATTAAAATTGATTCAAAGTTCTGTAGAATTTGACACTTTTCAATGGCAAACTTGCAAATTAAACCAAAACCGGGTTGCAAGCTGGAAATCGACCCGGAATCAAAACTGATCCATAATTACAGAACCGGACATCACTACCTAAAAGTAAAATAGTGTACAAGTTATTATTTTTTTCAACCTGCACCCAGTTCTGATTTCTGTTTTATTTAAGCAAGAACAATGTTCAAGTTAATATTATTTTAACAATATCAGTACAGAAAACACATTTCTTAAGTGGTTTAAAGCTGGAATTCTGAGTGGTGCTCAATGCACTTTCTTCTTAAGAATCAATAAATTGTAAACCGCGGGCTCCTGAATGGCGTATCGATAAGGTGCTCGCCTATCAACCTGGAGATTGCAAGTTCAAATCCAGATTGATGCCACAGCCATCCGTGACTGGGAGACCATGGGAGCTAATTGGCTGAGCTCTAACGGGAGGGAGGGATGGCATATGCTCACTTCCCTGTCACTCACATCGATCACCATCCACTCATGGGCATCTGTGAGCTCATTCGTACAAGGGGGTGGATAGTGCTTTCCCTCCGAGTGTGTCAGTTCACCCCCAAATACACATGCGCAGCAGTTCGAAAAGAGGAGGGTGGCAGCATAACATGTCACGGAGGGGGCATGTGCATGCTTACGCCCCTCCCTGGTCGGTGGTGGTCGTGTGATAGAGAAGGCAAAAGTTGATGGGTGGGAATCGGATACGACTAAAACAAATTAGGGGAGAAAAATGTAATAAAAATAAAAAATGTAAACTAAGTTGCAACCACTTCAGTTTGTTTGTATGTTTTTACTTTTTCTTTTACTTTTATGGATTTATGAATGCGAATGTTACTTGAAGCGAAGCGTCAAATGAGTGACACTACTGCTTAACAGAGCCTCATTCCTGCGCAGAGAACGCTGCTAGTTTCAAGTTCATTATTTGCTCATAATCTTTGTGTTTATAGACTGCTTACATTTTTTTTCCTATATGATAAAAATTATTTCATGCTAAAAATACATTTGTTATGTAACAAATACAAGTTTCAATGGGACATCATTTGAAATTTGCTTTAGGAAATTTGCTTGTCAGAGCCTGACACCAGGCTGATATTCACAGGTGAGCAGACTTGGGCAGGTGAGGTGAATCTGGAGCCTGGAATAAGTTTCGACACCTGATTTAGAAGCCGGATTAGTCAGCAGCCAAAACAGTCTCTAAACAGAAGCTCTACATTCTTGTTATTGGACAGTCGGCGGCGTTCAGCACAGACGATACAGCTCGCAGTAATCTCACTGTTGAGAAATAGGCATGTTGTGGTTTTGAAACTATTCCTCATTTCTAGATTCTTCCGTGTTAGAATGGAAGTGTTGGGAGCAGTGCTGTCATTCAATTTCACTGTCCAAAACAAAATCAATAATCATGACTTTCCATACAGAGGTAAAGAAGCTTGTTAGGAAAACGATGAATACCCAGCTTTAGAAAAAGTTTGTGATGAATAAACCGAATTAATAACAAAAGATCTGTTTAGATAAAAGGCAAAACTGCAATAAAACCATACAATCAGAGGATGTTGTGAGAAAACTGTTTGCATCCCCTGTAGTTCTGTTTCACAGCCTTTGTTTCCCTTTCACAGAAAGAGTGGTGGCTTATTCAGTTCGTCCTGTTGACACGTGTTATTTCAAACAGATCTGCAAAGCCACAGAGTAGTTTCAGTGTGATTGAGTTTAAAAGGCACCACAGTTCCCTTCCCCCAAACTCTCTATTTACTAACCTTACTCTACATTTCACACACAGGCGTGCAGCTCAGCACATCACTGCTCAGATCCTCCCTCTCTCTCTCTCTCTCTCTCTCTCTCATTAGCTAAGCAGCTAACTAGCTTCCCACACAGGAACTTCACGATTCTTCCCTGCAACAAAAATACATACAAACCGAATAAACCTGAATTACTGAAGGGACCCACTAAAACAACCCAAACGAACCACCAAGCTGCTTGCAGATGCATGACAGAGAGTGAAAGCCTTAACCAGAAGAGAGGAATATGAAAGAAAGCGTCCCATTGGAAACAGTAATGTTGTTGACGGTTGTTAGCGGTTGTTAGCATTCTCTACACTCCTGCAGGCGGGTTTAAATTACAACTTTCACACACATAAAGCAACCGGACCCCGCGCCAAACACACCAAGTATATCTTACCCACAAAATCAATGAGTTTCGACCGCCACGAATCCAAATCCTGACGAAAGCCGCGCTTCTCGTTGGTGCAAATTCGTCGCTTACACGAACTCGCCATTTTGTAAGTCCGCCGGCGGCGCGCACGTTCAGTGCCTACGTCATAGGGCACGTAGCGTGCACGTGCCTCAAAAGCACTGAGCAGAGACCTAACAGTCCTGCTATGCCCTCTTCAAACTACACCTAATAATATCTGATTTATATTGTTTACATATTATTTAAGCTCCTTGTTTAAGAGATTTGGTCACATTGTAACGTTTTCTGAACTTTTATACTGTTTTTTGCAAAGAAATACAACAGATTTACAAATTAAATTGAAAAATATAATATGGTGTACTATACAAACATATCCTAAGCTAGAAATCAAATATGTCATAGCTACATAAATTATGACTGGACTGGTTGTACAGTTTAGAAATGAAATGAGTCCTGGTGTCTCTGAGTTCGGGAAGCTAGAACACGCACTTTCTGGCATCGAGGTGGTGCTCACACTTGTGGCTGCCGTTTTTCATTCTTGAATTTGTCGTGCGACATTTGCGATATCGCTTTTTGGTCGCCCGGTTCGTGAACTCGCCGCAAAAGATTTTAAACATCTGATATTTTCTCTGAATGTCACAAAAACCAGGTGACGCAAACAACTCTCAAACTCTCCTCAAACAGTCCGCATATGTAGTGAGACGGTCGCATAAATGTCGTTTTGCTCGTAAATGATTCGTTTTTTGTTCGCAAGGGAAAGCGACAAGTTGGAGACTTCCACGCAGAAGGGATGAGACTTGCTAGTATCTGCCATATCATTTGTATTTTATTTGTGTTTTGTTAACGCTAATAGCGTGCATATAAAAGTGAATGGTTTGAGAACAAAATGCAACTGATTTATGAAAAAAAATGGTCTTTTTTTCCACCAAGCATCCACAAACCAATTACAAGTTACTCGCAAATTACTTGCAAAAATTGCCGCGCAACCTTCTCATGACTTTCGCGCAATATATACGTATTTAAACTGCAAAATATTCGCTTGCATGTGGAGTCGTAAAGCATCTTGATGCAAATTGCAAAATCGACAAAATCACCTGCTAAGAGAGTGCTTTTTCAAAAATATATCTGAATGGGTGGTACTCATTCTCAACAATGCTCTTAAATACATTAACAGCAAAAGCATCCCTTCATGTAGCTAGGGTCTTCAGTAAGTCTGTAGAAAGGTTAATAATGTCTAAACAGCAGTCCTGGAGTCTCTGTAGGTCAGCAGCAAGGTATTCTGGGATGCCTTACTCCTGCATTATCTCCTAAACAAAACTCATTCATACAGAGGAGTTGCAGTAATAGATAATAGATAGGCACTTTACAAAATACTTTTGTTGTAATAAAATTCCATCTCACAATGACGTGCAGGGCGGCATGGTGGTGCAGTGGTTAGCACATCCGCCTCACAGCAAGAAGGTCCTGGGTTCAAGTCCTGAGCTCGGGTGTTTCTGTGTGAAGTTTGGATGTTCACCCTGTGCTTGTGTCGGTTTCTTCCAGGTACTCCGGTTTCCTTCCACACTTCAAAGAAATGCACATGAGGCAAATTGGCTGTTCCAAATTTCTCCTAAGTGTGAGTCTGAGTGTAAATAGTTGTGTGTGTGTTGACCCTGCCTTCGCCCAGTCTCAACTGAGATAGGCTCCAGCCTTCCCAAAACCCTTGTAGAATTAAGTGGTTCAGCAATTGAATGAATGAAAATGACATGCATGTATGTGAGGCTGCTTGGTAGAAATATTTGGGAAAATTGTACATTTTGGAATAAAAGAACCAGATTTTGCACTGATATAGCTAAATATATCATAAACAGATATTGATATTACATCATGAATAGATATTGGGCCATCGCGGCTTGGTGATGCAGTGGTTAGCAAGTCTGCCTCACAACAAGAAGGTCTGGGTTCAATTCCCAAGCTCGGGCGTTTCATTATGGAGTTTGTATGTTAGCCTCGTGCTTGTGTGGGTTTCCTCCAGGTACTCCGGTTTCCTCCCACAGTCTAAAAAACATGCACAGTAGGATAACTTGGGGTCAGTCGCAACCTAATGGATAGAGAAGCGGGTTTGGGACCGAAAGTTCACTGGTTCGATTCCTGAACCAGCAGGAAAAGAGTGTGGCTGTGGGGGCGTCCCTTTCTACACCTTTATGGCTGAAGTGCCCTTGAGCAAGGTACCTAACCCCAAACTGCTCTCTGGGTGCCCCAAATGTATGTGGCAGCCCATTGCTCCGAGTGTGTGTGTTCTCACTATGGATGGGTTTAATGCAGAGGCAATAATTTCCCTTGTAATTAAAAATTGGCTGTTCCAAATCACCCTTAGGCGTGAGTGTGAGCGTGAATGATTGTAGGTGTGTTGGCCGTTCAGGGTGTACTCCACCTTCGCCCAGAGTTGGCTGAGATAGGCACCAGCCTCAACGCGACCCTAGTTAGGATTAAGCGGCTTAGAAAATGAATGAATAAATGATTTTTTGGGGTATCACAGCGGATGCACCTGAAACCTATGGCAGCCATCTTTGAAAATGGTGCCCAGCTTTGACTGTTTAGTGTTGAGAATTTTAACAGCCTAGTGGGAGTTTAAAAAATGTTTTTAAAAATATGTGGCAGAGTTGACTCAAAGGCATATAAAGATATTATTTCTTGCATGCTAACCACTAAGCCACCATGCCACAACTATTGCTGATTAATTTCACAGGGCAGAAACATGCTGATGGCAATATAGCCTACTTTTTTCGAAAATCAGCAATGATTCTTTTACATGCCTCTCACCACAGACATTGGTCTTTGATAACCCAGTTAGCTGCACTGGGGGTGCTGGTTATTTTGTATATCAAATAATGCTTAATATGATCTACAATGTATATTATTAACTACAAATAGTTGGACAAGATTATTTAAAAAATAATAATTTTATTAGTTTTATATGATTTCAATTTATTGAGCATAAATTGAATATTTTAAATTAGCACTACTATTTTACTGATTGATCATTTATAATTCATGGTTAATTTTTTTTTAAACTAATGCGGACCACCAGGACCGGTTTCAGCAGGACGTATGCACGCAGGTGAGTCTGCTGAGCGCACAGCTGTGCCAGATAACTGTGAGTCTGGAGCGGCTGCTTTCACCTCCGCCAACCACGCCGGCGTCCCCCCTGCCAGCTGCCTCCAGTAACCCCCCTGACTCATCCCATTTGCCTCGCCCCACCCGAGAAGTTTTCGGGAGATTCTGGGAGGTGCCGCTCCTTCCTAGTTCAGTGCGAGCTGCACTTCCAGAATGATCCAGCCGCCTTCGTCTCCGAACAGGCTCAGGTAGTGTTCATGATCTCCCATCTGTCAGGAAGAGCGGCGGCGTGGGCCACAGCGAAATGGGCTCGAGGCGCTCCCAGGTCAGGAGTCTTCTGGCGGTACGCAAGAGGGGCCGGGGGGTCCAGGGATCCAGGATCGCTCCTGGATACCAGCAAGCTCCATTACCGACCACACTCTAGTGGATGACTTCAGCATCCTGAGAGACTGGGACCGTCTGATCTGCTCTCTCCTCTCCCGTGTGTGTTTCTAAATACAGGCTCCGCCCTGATTAGTATTTTTTTATTATAGTCTTTGGTCCCAGGTTGTGTCACAGTTTGGACTTTTTGGCAGCCTCTAGTCGCCAAATGCCTCACAGACTGTTGTTTTAGTTTGTGTTCCACCTCTCTCTGTGTCCTCCCTACCCTCATTCGTCTCCCTCCACTGGTTCCCTATTATCTTGGTCACGGGAGGTAATTGGTTGGGGTATTTATTTCCTGCCTTTTCTGTTCTCTGCACTAAGTCTCTAAGCCAGTGGTGGGTTCCCACTTTGATCTGGCCGTTACAAAAAGACTCAGTCATGACTGACCCAGCAGGCACAACCTGCACCACAGCCAACAGACTTTGAAAAATTGATGGCTGCCCTCACCCATTAGCTTCCCAGCAGGAGATGTTAGTGCGGTATGACCAACTTCTGCAACAACTAGCCCAGTCCTTCCTGGCTCAACAGTCCCCAGGCTCAACTGCCCCTTCAGCTCCTCCTCAACCTTCACTGCCATCTCCAGTTGTAACCAAGGCCCACTCCTCAACCTGTCAGCGAACCCTGCATTGAGCCTTGTCTTCCAGCCCCACAGAGGTATGACGGTAGGCTAGGGGCCTGTGGCGGTTTCCTAACCCAATGCAAATTAACCTTTGATTGACAACCTAATTCTTTTCCCTCTGACCGTTCTAAGATTGCCTATGTAATTAGCCTACTGACTGACAAGGCCCTGGCATGGGCAACAGCTATTTGGCAGATCCAGGGTCCTGAGTGTGCTGACTACCAGATCTTCATCGAAGAGATGAAGTGCATGTTTGATCAGTCTCTCACAGGCCCTGATTCATCTAGATGAATGTTGACCATAGTCCAAGGTATGAAAAATGTGGCTGTATATGCTATCAAGTTCTGCATCCTGGCTGCTGGAAGTGGTTGGAATGTGAGGGCTCTAGTATCTGCCTTTCATGATGGTCTGTCAGATTCTATTAAGGATGGTTTGGCTTCTTTGGGTTGTCCTAGTGATTTAGAGGACCTGATCTCTCACTCCATTCACCTCAACAACAGATTCCGAGAATGCCACAAGACCAGAGTGACCACAAGAATCCCAGCCATACACCACCTCCACTACCCCAAGAAGATGCCATGCAACTTGGGTGAACCTGTTTGTCAGCTGCTGAGAAGGACTGTCGCTGCAGAGAAAGATGTTGCATTCACTGTGGCAAATCCAGCCACTTCCGAGCTTCATGTCCGGAGCTGCAGGGAAAAAGGGAAGACCTGTTCAGCCGAGGGAGGGCGGTGACGGGGGCAACCTTCACTCCCGAGTGTTCCAGTCAGGAGTCCACCTTGCCATCACCTTATGTTGGTGAGTCCAGTCACTCTTGTTTGGCATTGGTGGATTCAGAACAATAGCGGAGTACTCACATTGCAGGCGAGCGTTGACTTCCTGGTTTAGAGTGGAGAGAAGACCTGACAGAAAGTCATGCAGGACATTTTAAAGGTTGCCATTGTCACGTCAGAAATAAGAAGGGGTTAAGTGTGTGGAGTAATGGGGGTGTTTTCAGTGTTTTGGGGGTGTTTGTAGATATTTATGGCATTTGGAAATAAGGGGTGGAGATTGTTTATGAATAAATATAGTATGTAGATTGTATTAAAAGTATTAATTGTATTAAAGTTATTGTATGGATATTTTTGTGGATAATTGATTAGGCTATAATGGTATAATGGTTTTGACCATAAGTATGAAATTCAAATTCAAATTTATTCGACACATACAAATTACACACAGTACAATATGTAGTGAAATGCTTAGTACGACTGTCCAGAATGTAAGGAATAAACAAGGAGATCAGGTAACAAGGAGAAAAACAAAAGAGCAAAGATCAGATAAATATGAAATCTATATAAAGGCAAAAGGATAGA